>JAFLJL010017291.1:25000-32500 GCA_018398815.1 Conus ventricosus | reverse complement strand
TCTTCTCACTGACAAACTTGGACTGTCACATGATGTGGAATTTGACAGGGTTCACCGAATAAGTTCTAAGTCTGACTCCCCTGTGATTGCCAGATGTGTATTTTATAAACAGAAGGTAGAGGTGCTAAAGGCAAAGGGCAAGCTCAGGGAAGTCAGGTTTTCATTGGTGAAGACTTTTCTACCCGTGTAAGAGAAGTCAGGAAAAGGTTGATTCCACACTTAAAGAAAGCTCGCAATGAAGGAAAACGAGCTACAATGGTTTTCAACCACCTCCTGATAGACGGTAAGAAATATTCTGTCGATTCTAGTGACAGGCTGGTGGAAATGAAATAGGACAGTGGCCGGCCCGAAGACATTGTGTGTGGTTTTTCAACGAGGGAACAAACCTTCATGGTGCACCGGTTTTGCTGTCACCCGGTAACGGGTATGACACAGAGCTGGCACGTGCTGATCGTGGAACGGTTGACCTGGTTTGTTGCGCTAGCGATTCAACCACCAAACCTGAACATGTGTGTGTAAACAGTGAGCGTGTGTTGGTTGAATCCGTATCTGTGTATGACGCGCGTCATAACGGCACGTGCAATGCTTCTCCCGGGTTTGCTGACAGTGGCAGTTCAGATTGTTTCTTTGTAAATAAACATTCTAAATCTTTTTCTTTTCTCCATTGGAATGTGAATGGTTTATTGTCTAAATTGCATGATAAAGAATTTGTCTCTTTTGTTTGTTCTTTTGACTTCATATGTTTTGATGAAACATTCCTGGAAGACTTTCATTCATCTGTGTTTGTAGGTTATAAATCGTATTGCAAACCTGCCATTAAACTTACAGCTCGTGGAAGGCGTTCTGGTGGTCTGGTATGTCTTGTTAAACACGAGCTCTGCTCGTTCATTAAGCTATTAGATATTAAATCTGATAACTGTGTTGCTTTTGTCATTGATAAATCTCTGTTTTGCGCAAATAAAGATATCCTTTACATATGTGCTTACGTACCACCGATTGATTCACCGTATTATACACATTCTGATATGAAAATGGAATAGGTATGCTTGAAGAATTTGTGAGTGATTGTATACTTGCTCTTGATGATGTTTATGTTTTATTAAGTGGTGATTTGAACAGTAGAACTTCAAACTTTTCACATGATTTAGAAGATGATGGTTTACCTATTGATGATCAGTATGTAAGTACTCCTTTATGTACAAACCGAAATTCTGAAGATAATGTATTGAATAACTATGGTAAAATGTTAATCAATATGTGCACCGCTTTGAATTTGTGTATCATGAATGGTATGTGTCAGGGCGAACTAAATGGTCGCTACACATATATTTCTGAGAGAGGTAATAGTGTAATTGATTATTTTTAATGTCACGAGATATGTTTTTGAGTTTCTCGAATGATTGTACATTACAAGTGCTAGAGATAATCGAGTCAGACCATATGCCTTTGTTGATGAACCTCAGTGTCCCAAATGACTGCATGAATAACACAGAAAGAAATGTTTCTAACCTTTTCATTGAAAAGTATGTTTGGAATGAGACGTATACTAATGTATTTAGTGATATAGTTTGCTCCCCTGAGATTCAACAGAGAGTTGAAATGGCGATCAGTGTAATTGATGTGGATATAAATGAAGCTCTATGTATATTTAACAGTTGCTTGAAAGAAGCAGCTGAGTGCATGAAAAAACAGAGCAAGGTAAATGTAAAACATAGTTATGATGATGACTGGTATGATGTGGAGTGTAAGTTTGGTAAGAGAAAGGCCCGTAATTTGTTAAATAGATACCGTCGTACTTTATTGCCACCAGATCATGTTTCTTATAGTAATGCCAGACGTGACTATAAACAGCTTCTGAAAACAAAACATAAACAGTTTAATCGAGCTATGTTAGAAAAACTGGTATCCTCTGTAAATAACCAGAAGGAATTCTGGAATTCAATGCGGAGAATTCACAACAAAAGTAAACAACCTTCTAATAATATTAGTTTAGAAAACTGGTTTCAGCACTTTCAGAAATTGCTTGAAAAAGAAGTAGATATTTGTAATATTATGGTCGATGAAGGTGGTAGTGATGACAATGGTAACAACGATACCAATGATAACAATATTACCAGTGATGATACATTAAATCGTCCAATTTCAAGAGATGAGATTCTGCTGGCTCTAAAGAAATTAAAGAATCGTAAAGCTAGCGGCCCTGATGGAATCATTGTGAGATGTTAAAAAATGCATGTAAATCTGATTTGTTGTTAGATTTGTCACAAAATTTTTTAATGCTTTGTTTGACAGAGGTGTGTTTCCTGAACTGTGGACTGAATCTATTGTTCTCCCTTTATACAAGAAAGGTGATGTTGATAATCAAAGCAATTACAGAGGCATTTCTTTGTGTAACATTTGTAGTAAACTATACAGTGCTGTTATCAACAGAAGGTTACAGGACTGGGTAGAAGAAAAGAACCTCACTGGTGAATTTCAAGCTGGATTTAAGCGGAACTATTCTACAATAGATCATATGTTTACTTTGATGGCATTTGTGCAAAAACAATTTTGTTTGAATCGCAATTATATGTTGCTTTTATTGATTTCGAAAAAGCCTTTGATTCTGTTAATAGAAGTATTTTGTGGCATATTTTGTTTAAAAATGGAATCAGAGGGAAATTATATCGAAGTGTCATGAGCATGTATGACTCCGTCAAAGCTAGAGTGAGAAGCGGTGGGTCTTTGACTGATTGCATAAACTGCACGACTGGTGTTAAGCAAGGTGATGTGTGCAGTCCTATATTGTTTTCCTTATTTATTAATGAACTGACATTAGAAGTTACCAATTCTGGACGACATGGAGCAAAGTTTATAAATGATTTTTTGGAAATTTTCATTCTTTTGTTAGCAGACGATGTTGTGTTAATGTCTGAAACAGTAATTGGTTTACAAACCCAGCTGAACAGTTTAGAAAGAGCTTCTTCTGCATTGCAGCTAAAAATAAACATGACGAAAAGTAATATAATTGTGTTTAGAAAGGGCGGTTATCTTGCCGCCAGAGAAAGGTGGACATATAATGGAGTCGAAATGCCCGTAGTGAATGCTTATAAATATCTTGGTATTTATTTTTCTACGCGCTTAAGCTTTACCTTTGCTTGTAAAGATCTTGCAAGTAGAGCTAAATATGCTTTATTGTGTATTTTGAGGAAATTGGCACAGTTAGATAACGAATCTTTATCTTTGTTGTTGAAATTATTTGATATTCAAATTCAGCCAATGTTACAATATGGTGCTGAGCTATGGGGCTTTGATTCTGCTGCTATGCATATTGAGAAAAATTCATTTGTACGCTCTGAAGAAATTTCTTGGTGTTTCGATGAGAACACCAAATGATTTGGTATATGGAGAGACTAATCGATATCCTATCTATTTGATATCAGTGGTTAAATGTATTCGTTACTGGTTAAGGATAACGCAAATGGAAACACACAGATTGCCTTATAAGGCCTATACGATGCTCGTGGATTTAGATGCAAGGGGTAAGAAAAATTGGGTCTCGAATGTAAGGCTAAAGTTGTATGCATATGGATTTGGTTTTGTATGGGAAAATCAGGGTGTTGGCGATATAAATGCTTTTATTCGTGTTTTTTCAGCAAACAGTGATTGATTGTAGTTGGCAGAGGTGGAACTCTCATGTTGAAGACAGCAATAGATTTGATATTTATAGAATGCTAAATCCTATGCATTGTGTTCCGAGGTATTTGTCAATGGTTATTGACAGACATTTGAAATGTATCATAACCAAGTTCAGATTTGGTATATCGGATATCTATGCACATTCACAGCGTTACAGACATTTAAACGATCGTGTTACTGTTTGTCCATTATGTCAGGAATCTCAAGAAACTGAAGTTCATTTTGTTCTTTCATGTCCTGAACTAAGTGATCTTAGACAACAGTGTATTCAACCTAAATACTATAGACATCCTTCACTATTCAGATTAATTTTGTTAATGTCATCGACAAATGATAGGATAGTGAAGCAGCTTGCTGTGTATTTTTACAGAGGGTTTAAACGAAGAAATTTTGTATTACTTTAGTTTGTACTCTTGATTAGAAATGGATTATGCAAAGTTCTTTTATATGTATCCCCCTTCTAAGGGCTATGGCCTTTACGAATAAACATCTACATCTACATCTACATCTCTCTCTCTCTCTCTCTTTCTCACACACACACCAACACACACAACACACAACACACACACACACACACACACACACACACACACACACACACACAGCTACCTTCTCATACAGCTCTTTAACCATCAAATCTAACGTCCTGTGCGTAAGTGCACACTGATAAGAATTCTCATTCTTCCTTCTGTACAGCACAACATTCCAAAACACATGGCTACTTGACTCCCACAGCCCCTTGTCATCACATGGAAGACATGGCCGAACCTTCCTCCTTCCTCTTCGTCCTGCCACCCGTCTAATTGCACGCACACACCACACACACACACACACACACACACACACACACACACACACACACACACACACACACATATATATATATATATATATATATATATATATATATATATATATATATATATATATATATAATGATGAACACTATATATATAAATATATAATATATATATATATATATATATATATACATATATATATATATATATATATATATATATATATATATGTGTGTGTGTGTGTGTGTGTGTGTGTGTGTGTGTGTGTGTGTGTGTGTGTGTAAAGAGAGAGAGAAACAGACAGACAGACTCAGAGAGACACAGGATACAGAGACACAGATGACAGAGACAGTCTCATAGACGGACAGACAGCCAGGTGACTTAAGCGCTCGGGGGAACAGATGCTTAACGTTTATCTGTGACGTCAGGTCAGTAACAGGAGTGGCCAACCCATTACCCAGAGAGATGCGCGCCTTCTTCTCCCAACCTTTGCTCTCCCATCTGGATGTCAGCCCAAGGAAGATAGCAGAAGAACAAGCCTGGTGGTAAGATTCCCACACCATTCTCTGTCCCCACTGACTGGAAGAGGGCGGGAGCGGAGGGGGGAGGGGGGGGGGGGGTGAGGGGGGTAGGAGCTGAAAGGGGAGGGGAAAGAGGAAAGGAGTGGGTGCGTGGGGACTAATGTCTTGGTGTAGTGTGGCGCGCTGTGATGTTTTCTGTTGTGTGGTATCAGCTGCATCACTTAATATCTTATCACTTTTTGTGATGTATAATGTTTTGTTTAGAATATTGTTTTGTGATGTATAGTTTATCTCTTGTGTTGTGCAATATACTGCACTACACTATGTTATGTTCCATTCCATCGGATTTGGTCGATTAGCATTGCATTGTACTGTCTTGAATTGCATTTTGTGTTGCATCACTATTTATTGCTATGCATTCCGTTTCATTAATTAACCATTCTGTATTTACTATGGTGTGTTAGGGGGCAGACATTCTGACATATTGTATTCAGGGTTGGTGGTGTGCAATGGGGTGGGGGTGGGGGAGGTAATGGATCTCTCCTCCATCCACCCAATCACACGTCCATGGACCCAGTTTAAAAATGAAGGAAGAAAAAAACAAAGAAAAACAAACATCCAGAAGTGCCCTAAAAACATCTATCTGGTGGGGTGGATGGGAGGGAAATGGGGAGAGTAAATCGTTCAAAATACCCCCACCACCATCCTTCCAGCCCCTGAAACCCACCGCTGCTACGGCGTGTTGGCAAAACATATCATTGTTAATTAGTCTCCAAGACAAACAGAATACAGGCATGCAAAGAAATTCACGAAATCATGCTCACCTCACTCCCAACAACTTTCCCTGTCTGTCTGTCTGTCTGTCTCTCTGTCTGTCTGTCTGTCTCTGTCTCTGTCTCTGTCTCTCTCTGACTCTCTCTCTCTCTCTCTCTCTTCTCTCTCTCTCTCTCTAATTCCAGGCCACGTAAAATAGGTTATTCTTGTCTCCCTACCCCATCCCCTCCCTCTCTCTCCTCATGCTGACTTAGCCACTGTTTTAAGACTATAAGATATCGTGGTGGCAGTGATGCAAGTACATCCTAGATATAACTTCTTGCGGAATCCCAACGTGAGCGATTTGTTTATCAGTAAGAAGCGCAGAAAGCTCCTCTGAGAACTGAAGTTAATTCTGTGCAGGGGAAAAAAAAGACAACCTCTCGATTACAGTAGAACTTTGGAGCTGCTTTGAGTAACTTCATCCTTGTGTCTGTCTCTGTGTGTCTGTTTCTGTGTGTCTGTTGTGTGTCTGTCCATCCGTCTCTCTATCATTGTTTCTGACTCTGCCCATAGGTGTCATTTTTTTTCAAAATTCTACCTTTGACTTTAATAAGACAAATATTTCCCTTTACTTGTAGCTCTTGTTTGTTTTCTGTAGAAGCTAATCATGTACATAATGGAGGGAGGGGGGGGGGGGGGAGAGGAGGGTCTATTCAATTTTTAGCAGTTTTCTTTTCTTTTTTTTTTTTTTTTTTTTTGCTGTCCCCAACCTCTACGCCACCTCAGAGGCAGTGCCACCCCACGCCGATCATTCCGACACCCCGTCCACAGCCACAGCCTGGTTGGCCCCGCCGCAGCCCCGGCACCGGCAATCCACAGGGAGCAGTCAATGTCAAAGCCGTCAAGAGGCAACCCACCGGAGGAGACACTGCACTGCTGCCAAGTCACTTCGGTGGTGTTCAGTGGCGCCTGTCCTGATCTAACGTACGCAGGACAACCACCTACTAAAAGCCCCCTACTGACGACAATAATTGCTTAGTCGCCGAGCCGGCGTGAGTGAGCTCTCCCTCCGGAGGGCGCCACCACGTCCGTCCAACGACAGCCCCCATGGACTCGCCGATACCGTGACCCCGACGGAACCAAACCAAGGCCACAGACGTGGAGAGGACATCGAAATTGAGGTCACCATGAGAGCAGGGCATGAAGGGCCACAGAATTTGAGACATTTTTTATGCTGATCTATGAGAATGAGGATGATTAAGGTGATGCTATGGATTTCCATTTCGTCTGAGACTACATGACAGGGCTGTACTCTACGCTTCCTTTCATAATATATCCCGGCGTCAACCAGGTCCGAGAGATACAGGCACCTGCAGTGTTGGTCAGGAAATTTGAGCAACACTCTCAGAAACGCATCCATTAGTGGATGAAACTCGACTGTGTGATCCCAGTCTTCCCAACCGAGTCCGCAGCAACTCAACTCTGGGTAGGAGCCGTCAGGGCAGAAAAACCCACATGACTTCTGATGGGATTCGAACCCACGACCTCCCAGCCAGGAGTCCGCGACGCTAACCATTTGGCCACGGCGGCTGGTGAGTTTTCTTTTTCTTGATATGAAAACGATTCTTACTCAGCTGGTACCCAGAATCCTTTTATTCAAGACTGCGTAACTTTCCACGAATGGAAACAACTGTTGCTTGTTGATTCAGCTGACCTCCCTGTGGAAAAACAAAACAATACAGGAG
>JAFLJL010017291.1:15000-22500 GCA_018398815.1 Conus ventricosus | reverse complement strand
TCCTAATCCCAGTATTTGACATCTTTTCTATTCTGGCTGTGAGTCTTCGTCTGTTTGACTGTGTATCTGTGGTGTCTGTCTGTGAGTCTGTATGTCTGTCTTTCTGACTCAGACTCTGATTCTGACTCTCTCTCTCTCTCTCTCTCTCTCTCTCTCTCTCTCTCTCTTGTTGGTTTGTTTGTACTGCTTGTCTTTCTGTTGTTCTATCTGTTTGTCTATCTGTCTGGCTGCCTGTCTGTATGTCTCCGTCGTGGTGTGTGTGTGTGTGTGTGTAGTGTGTGTGTGGTGTGTGTGTGTGGTGTGTTGTGTGTGGTGTCTATCTACTTGACCTATCTGTCGCGCTCGGTCTCTCTCGGCTTCCTCTCTGTCTCTGTCTCTGTCTCTCTGTCTCTGTCGCTCTCTCTCTCTGTCTCTGTCTCTTCTCTATATCTCTTTGTTCTGTATGTGGGTCTTTCTGTTTTTCTGTTTTTCTCTCTCTGTCACCCGTTCTGTCTGGTCTGTGTCTGCTGTCGGTCTGTCTCTCTCTCATCAGTATCTGCTGTCTGTCTGTCAGTCTATTTGTCTGTGTGACTGTGGGTTGTCGGTGTGTCTGTCTGGCGGTCTCTCTCTCGCCTCTCTCTCTCTCTTTCTCTCTCTATCTCTCTCTCTCCCTCTCCTCTCTCCTCTCTCTCTCTTTCCTCTCTCTCTCTGCCTGTTTCAGAAACCCTCTGAGGTTGTATTCTGTCTGTCTCTGTCTTTATAGCATGGGGCCACCGTTTTAAATGAGCTACCCTTTCATTCACACAGGAAGAACTATTATCCTCGCTGATCCCCAGCACAAAAAGCCGAGTGAGCGAAACGCGAGGAGAGAGAGAGAGAGAGAGGAGAGAGAGAAGAGAGAGAGAGAGAGAGATGTGAGTCGTTGAGAGGCGAAGAGAGAGAGGAGAGGGAGAGGGCAGCTAGAGACCAGAGGAACAGAGAGGAGAGACGTGTCAAACATTCCACGGTGGTACAAAACATGGTGGGGCACAATGCAGAATTTGGGGGTGGGGGTGGGGATAGGGTGGTGGTGGGGGGGGGGGGGGGGGGGTCATGGTTGCCTCCCCCCTGGATGAGGAGAAGGAAGGAGGAGGAGGTGGATGACGTATTGTAGCTGTGGGGGGTGGGGGTGGGGTGGGGGTTGGAGGGGGAGGGAGCGTGGGGGCCGGGTGAAGGGACGCGCTGTTGGTAAGGGGGGTTAATACACGGCCGCTAGAGGAGGGGCCTTTAGCTCACCTGTCATCAGGAAGCCTCTGTTGAACCCGGCGAGAACTGATTCCCTGAACAGCTCGACTGTCGTGTTGGGCTGCTGGCTTATATTTACCGCCAAAACAGTGTGGCTGCCCTTATAACTTTTCTTCCTCCACCTTCACCGCAAAACCTTCTCTTTTTTTATTTCAATAAACAGCTTTTGTTCACCCCTCCCCCGCCCTCTGTCCTCCCTCTGTCTGTGGTTGCTCTGTCTGTCTGTTCTTCTCTCTCTCTTTCTCTCTCTCTCTCTTCTCTCTCTCTCTCTCTCTCTCTCTCTCTCTCTCTCTCTCTCTCTTCTCTCTCTCTCGCTTTGATGCTCATCAATCACGTGCTGTTACCACCACAACAACACACACACACACACACACCACACCACACACACACCCACCACCTCTCTTTCAAAACTCTCTCTTTCTCTCTCTTTCTCTCTCTTCTCTCTCTTCTCTCTCTCTCTCTCCTCTTCTCTCTCTCTCTCTGTAAAGAACTCGGTTGTAGTTGTTTTGTTTTTCAGAAGATAATCACGTTTCTAAAAATCAGTTAGGGTCTTTTTCATTTTTCTTTTCGATCTCTCGTTCCTTTTTTCGTATCAACCCTGGATCACCTTGCTTGAATCTTTGACACGTCAAAAAGGGGGCGTTATCCGTGTGGTCCGCTGAGCTCGAGTTTTTTTTTTTTTCCCCCAGATTTTATTCAACAACTCTCGTCTTTGTGTCTTTTTGTTTTAATGTTTGTTGAAAAATGAGACAAAGGGCTATAATTTTCCTTTCCCGTTTCTGTTTCTAACGAGTTGGTCATCCTTTTTTTATGTTACCTCTTCTTTGGCTTTTCCTTTTTCTTGTTTTTTTTTTTTTTTTTTTACATTCCAATCATTTTCCTTTACTTTCCACCTTTCTTTCTTTATTTCTTTTCTTTCTTTCTTTCTGTCTGTATGGTATGACTGACGGTCTGTCTGCAATGCCTTTCAGTCTGACTGTTCTATGCTTTGGTCTGTCGTGTCTGTCTGGTCTTTCATTCGTTCTTCTTCTTCTTTCTTATTTATCCACTCGAGTTTGTTACTTCTTGTTTACTAGCTGGTGTCTGGTATCTCTCATTTTGGACTTTTACTTTGGAAATAGTGGGCAGACAAGCTCCATCAACCATTTTTTGGAAAAAAAAACAAACTCATAAAGAATTTTTTTTGGTTTGCTAGTTGAACAAATTAATGAACTCTCTCTCCTCTCTCTCTCTCTCTCTCTCTCTCTCTCTCTTCTCTCTCTCTCTCCTCTTCTCGGTCTCTCTCACCCCTCTCTCTATCTCGGTCTCTCTCTCTGTCTGTCTCTCTCTCTCATCTCTCTGACTGTGCACGCCTCGTACGTACATATGTCTGTACGAAAGTATGTCCTATGTATGTATATATGTATGTTTGTATGTATGTATGTCTGGAAGTCTGGATTTGGATGATGGATGTTGAATGTATGTATGTGTGTATGTCTGTCTGTCTATATGTCTGTCTGTCTGTCTGTCTGGCTGGTATTTTTGATTGTGTGTGTGTATGTATTTCTGCCATACCTACATTATAATGTGTGCATGTGTATGTATCTTTTATTATGTCTTTCTGTCTCTTCCGTTGTTAGCTATCTACATGTAACTATCTGAATGATTTCTGTACCATACCAAACCACCCTCAAACACAGCAGCATCGGACAAATCGGCTTTTTGGACAAATGGGGCCGTAACGTGAGTTGTCATTACCGTTGTAATGATGTGTTCGAAGGGCGGTCTACTGTCGACAGGTACCTGCAAGCTGTTGGCTCCACTTTGGCACTGTCTGTGTTTTCCCCCCTATCCTGTCGAAGAGGGACGAAGAGAGTCAGCCGCGTCATTGAGACATTACAATGATTCTTGCCGAGGCTTGCACGATATAATTTTTTATTATCGTCATCGAAACAAACAGCAGGTTGTTGATTCCATTGAGATTGAGTCTGTCTGAGAGAGTTTAAGGCCAGAGGAGTGGAAGGTGTGGGTGTGTGTGGGGGGGGGGGGGGGGGCGCACGTGTGTGTGTGTGTGTGTGTGTGTGTGTTGTGTGTGTTTGTGTGTGTGATGTGTGTGTGTTGTAGGCATAAGGAGTGTGTGTGTGTGTGTGTGTGGGCATGTGGTGTGCATTCACTTTGCATGTGTGTATGCTGCTTGTGTGTGTGTGGTGTGTGTGTGTGTGAGTAGTGTGTGTGGGTGTGTGTGTGTGTGTGTGTTTAGGGCGGTGTGTGTAGGAAATGGGGGTATGTGATATGGGGATGTTCATGTGTGATGCATGCTTGTGTGTGTGTGTGTGTGGGTGTGTGGTGTGTGTGTGTGTGTGCGTTGGTGTGGTGTGGCATGTGTGCGTGTGCAAGTGGGTGTGGTGTGTGTGTGTTGCTGTGTTTTGTGTGTGTGTGTGTGTGTGTGTGTGTGTGTGTGTGTGTGCGTGCGCGTGTGCATTTCTGAATTTGTATGCGTGGGAGGTTTAGTCAGTGTGTGTTTTTTGTGTGTAGAAAATTATGTGTGACTGTGTGTGTGTGTGGGTGTGTGTGTGTGTGTTGTGTTTGTTGTGTGTGTGTGTGTGTGATGTGTGTGTGTGTGAGTGCGTGCAGTTGCGTGCTTGCGTGCGTGCGTGGTGCGGGCGGGGTGTGTTGGGTGTGTGTTGTGGTGTGTGTGTGTGCGTGCGTGCGGGCGTGCGCGTGCATGCACTTTGCTTGAATGGCATGTGTGTACGTGTGAGGTGCCCATGCGTGCATGGGTGCGGTGTGCGTTGTGTCTGTGTGTTGTGTCTGTATGTGTCTGTGATTACTTGTTGCCTAGGTATTGCTTGTTCGCACATGCACATACGTACACGCATGCGCGCTACTCGGATGCGTGTGTGTGGAAAGGAAGAGAGAGAGAAAGACCGACAGACAGACGACGCCAGACAGACAGCCAGGACAGGCAGGCGGCAGGCATGCAGGCCGACAGACAGACAGAGGGAGTGTATCATTTTGATTTCTCATATCTCTGACAATTCTCAGAACACACCCAACACACACCCCATTTGACGATCAAACATCCAACAACATCTCTTCTTCCCTGTCGCCCTGGATTCACTGTATGAGATCACCGAGGCCTCCAGAGTTAGTTGTGATGATTTTGGCCCAGTGGGGCCAGCTGCCTGCCTTCTGCCGCCAATGAACACTGTTCTCTACAAGAGGGAGGGGGGGTGTTTACCAATTCTTCAGCTGTTGATACGCCAGACGAAAAGGGCTTTGATGATTTAACTGCCTGTAACATTCAAGATGTGCAGTCTGAAGACTTGGAGCTTTTTTGGTATATATTCAGAGGGTTCGTTCTTTTGGCTAAGGCCTGTTTCTCTTATGTATGTCCCAGTCTGTCTGTTGTCTGTCTGTTTGTGTGTTTTCCCTTTCAGTTCTCATGTGGCTTGTCTCTTTCTGTCTGTCTGTCTGATGGTTTATGTGATGTCTGTGTCTGAGTCTCCGTGTCTGTGTTTTGTGTTGTCTGCCTGTCCTGTCTGTCTGATTTTACCTCCATCCCCTCTCCCTCCCTCTTCTCTTTCTCACCTCTCTCTCTTCTCTCTCTTCTCTCTCGTCTTCTCTCTCTCTCTTCTGCTATATTTCACAGTGGTATTTTTGTCTGTCTAAGCATGTACAACATGGACCACAGTTTGTATCCTGCATATTTCGTTTAAGACCTAGAACAAAATATCCTGCTTGAATCCATGACCACGTAAGCCAGAAAGGTGGCAAAAAGAGCAAGAAGAGAGCGAGAGAGGGAGATAGGGAGAGAGAGGAGAGAGAGAGAGAAGAGGATGAGAGAGTGAGAGAAGAGAGAGAGAGAGAGAGGTGAGAGAGAGAAGAATTACATTTTTGCACTTTGCAATAGAGGAGAGGGATATTTTACATTTTGACGAAACAGAGAGGAGCGAGGGGAGGGGGGGGACGAGCGGGAGAGTAGAGCGAGGGAGATAGGAGGGGGGGATGAGAGAGAGAGAGAGAAGATGCGAGAGAGAGAGAGAAGGACAAATTACATTTTTGCATAAGAGAGAGAGAGAGAGAAGATGAGAGCGAAGATAGTGGAGAGAGAGAGAGAGCGAAATTACATTTTGCTTAAGAACAGAGAGAGAGAGAGAGAGAGAGAGAGAGAGGAGAGAGAGAGAGAGAGGAGAGAGTGAGAGAGAGAACAGACATATTACATTTTTTGCACTATGCAGAGAAGAGCGAGAGAGAGGAGAGAGAGAGCAGAGCGAGATGAGAGAGAGGGAGAGAGAGAAAGCATGCCAACCATTTCCACGGCGGTCCCCCACAAGGTGGAGGAGTGACACGTGCACGATTGGGGGGGCTCAGGTGTTGCCCTCCGGGATGGAAGAGAGGAGGAGGTGGAGGAGGAGAGGATGACGTCGTAGGTATGGGTTGTGGTGGTGCGTTGGGCCGAGGTGTGAGGGTGACGTGCTATTAAAGGGGGGTAATAAACGGCAGCCTAGAGGCGGGCTTGTAGCTTCACTGTCAACAGGAAGCCTCTGTTGACCGGGAGAACTGACTTCCCTGACAGCTAGACTGCCGTGTTGGGTGCTGGCTTTTATTACCGCCAAAACAGTTGTTGGCTGCCTTTTATCTTTTCTCCCCCCCCCCCCCCCCCACCCCCCCCCCCCCCCCCCCCCCCCCCCCCCCCCCCCCCCCCCCCCCCCCCCCCCCCCCCCCCCCCCCCCCCCCCCCCCGCCTCAAGCTCCTCCCCCTTTCTTTTTTTTTAAAACTTTCTGTAAGCAGCTCGTTTTTTTTTTTAAAATTCTCTCTATCTCTTCTCTTCTCCTCTCTCTCTTCTCTCTCTCTTCCATTCCATGCCTTTATCTCTCAACCTCTCTGTGTCGGTCTCGGTCTCTGTTATGTAGACTGTCTGTCTGTTCATATCTTCTCCTTCTCTCTCTTCTCTCTCTCTCTAGCCTTCTCTCTCTCTCTCGCTTTCTCTCCTCTCTCTCTGATGCTCGCGACTCATCGCTTGCTGCACGCACACACACACACACAACACACACAACACACAACACACACACACACACACACAATAACAAAACACCACAACACAAATCACACAGGACACACTACACATACAACCACACACACACACACAACAACACCACACACGCACACGCACACAACACACAACACACAACCCTCTCTCTCTCTCTCTCTCTCTCTCTCTCTCTCTTCTTCTATCTCTCTCGCTCTGTATAAAACAATTCGGTCTTCTTTATCTTTTAAACAAAATTTACTTTTGAAAAAATCAGTTAGGATCTTTCTCTTTTCGTTCTTTCTGTCGTTTTTCTCATGAAGTCTGGGTCATTTTCTTGGATCTGTCTTTCGTCAATTCCTTTTTTTTTCTGCAACCCGGACTTCGGTTAGAAAAAAACAACTCGTGTCTTTCTGTCTTATATTAATTTAATTAGAACTAGGGGTTTCTTTTTACTTTCCTCTGTCTGTTTTTAACATATTGGGCCTATGCTTTTTGTCTTATATAGGCTTTTTTTCTATAAGCTCAGGGCTATCCTGTTTTTTTTCAGTCTCACTTTTTAACAGCTCATTTGTCTTTGTATTTTTTTTTCTTTTGTTTTATTTAACATCTCGAAACTTTTCCCTGTTCATTTTCCCCTCCTTTCTTTCTTTCTTTCTTTCTTTCTTTTTCCCTTTGTTTTTAGCCAGAAGTGTTTTGTTACTTCTTGCTAAACAGCTTGTGTTTGTGTCGCTCTTTTTCTGTTTTTCGACTCACTGGGCATGCATGCAGATCAACTTTCTTGGAAAAGAACAAAACTAATGAGGAAGTTGTGTTATTTCAACTAACAAATGAATTTTGGATCTCTCTGTCTGTCTGCCTGGCTGGCTGTCTGTCTGTCTGTCTGTCTGTCAATGCATGCACCATGGATGGATGGATAGATGGATGGGTGGGTGGATGGATGGATGAAGGGGTGGATGGGTGGATGGGTGGATGGATGGATGAAGGGGTGGATGGATGGATGGATGGATGGATGGATGGATGGATGGATGGATGGATGGATGGATGAATGGATGCATGTATACATGCATGCATATATGTACCTATCGATTCGTCTATCGATGTATCTGTGTATCTGTCTATCTATCCATCTAGCTGTGTAAGCTATAACCATTTGACTAATCTGATGCACCACACCAGCTCCACCTGACAACACAACATGGGACAAATCAGACTATTTGGAAAAA
>JAFLJL010017289.1:80060-85181 GCA_018398815.1 Conus ventricosus | reverse complement strand
AAAGGGGGATGTTTAAGAGGTGCCTTCCTCTTCACCCCTCTTGTGGCTGATCTTTGACACACATCACATGATATGCAGAAACGTTTTATGTCTGCCATTGCTCCTGGCCAATGAAAGTCATCAAAGATTCGGTCAGCTGTTTTGCTGGTGCCGAGATGACCCGCCATGAGCGACTCGTGACCACTGACATGACAGTGTCACGATAACCTGCTGGTACCTCTAACTGAGTGGTCACCTTACCTGTCTTCCCCTTGGTGAACACTCGGTACAACAGCCCGCCTTTCACAAGAAATTCTGTCTCACCTCCTCTAACCTCCTGTTTCTCTCCACCTCTTGCCAACTCCCAAGACTTCACGAGCGAAGGGTCTTGTTCCTGCGCTGCCCTAAACTCATCAGGCGACACATCTATGCCTGACTTCCTTGCTGGAACGACTAACGGTTTATCAACCTTTTCCTCCTTCTTGCTCCGTGTTTGAACTGCTGCCCCTGTAGCAGTCAACAACTCAGGATCCCTGGATCCCTTGCACCTGGAATATTTCCAATGATCAAATCGTGAAGGGGTTTCTCCATCACCAACGCAGACAACTCGCCTGAGAAGTAAGGGGTACGTACTTCTATCTTAGCAACTGGAAACTCCCTCACAGTGCCATCGATTAGAGTACAGGTCTGGATTTGCCCTGTCAAATCCCCTTTATCGACCAGCGTTGTGTTCGTACTACACCGCATGAACAACCAGTGTCTCGTAACACTTTCACCCTCTGCTGGCCAATCCACCCTTCTTCCACTGGTAACGAACCACTCAGCCTAGTGCCCTCCATCCCTGACACTGACTGCTGTCCAGTGCTAGCCATAGGCTGCACTCCACCCTCTTCAGACTGAATCCCTTTTGGTTCCACTGCAGGTCGTTGCCCTTGACGACCCTTATCCACCTCTTGCAAGGCTGCTGCCTTCTGGAACCTCATGCGACAATCCCTCGCCACATGTCCCTTCCTGTGACAAATGAAACACCTAATGTCCCTTTGCCCTTCCTTCTGCCCCACCACTGGGTTTGCAGACTTTGCAGAAAACTCCCCTGGTCTCCTTGCACTCTTCTCCCCTGTGCTAGCACCTGTTTCTCCTGCACCTTAGTGCCCAAACGTGCCTCTCTATACACCTCTGCGAACTTCAACAACTCCCCTGCTGTCTCTGGCTGTCTCTCTTTCAAATGTATGGTTAACTCAGGGCCGCAACCTGACAAAATCTGTTCTTTCATAACTAGCTCTTTCAATTCAGCGAACTCCTTCTTCGTACCGCTCAACTCTAACCATTTATCAAAATAGTGATCTAAACGTGCACCAAACTGAGTGTACGTCTCACCTGCTTGTAATTTAGCTGAACGAAATTTCTTCCTGAACCCCTCCTCTGTGAGGTCAAATCCTTTCATCAATGATTCCTTCACAGCGCCGAAATCAGACTGTTGTTCTGCTGGCAACGCAGTGAAAATTTGTAATGCCTTACCCGTCAGTAACGCCGACAAAATGACTGCCCACTCTTCTGGAGGCCAACCCTGACTGGTCGCAAACGTTTCGAAACGACTGATGTATGCATCAATCGAATCGGTTCCTTCAGAGAATTTTGGCAACTTGGGTCGGGGAGCGTAACTGCGCACAGAGTCACTGGAAACTGAACTCCCATCCTCGGTGGTCCCTTTGTATTCTCACTTTCTCTAACTCTAATTGAACCTTTAATCTTTCTGTTTCCTGCGCTTCCTTTAGTCTTTCTGTTTCCTGCGTTTCCCTAGCTTTAATCCTTTCTGTTTCCTGCCTCATTCATTCTGTTTCCTGCGTTTGCTTCATTCTTTCTGTTTCTGCGTTGCGCTAGCTTTAGTCCTTTCCTGCTCTGCTAATGCTATTTCTACTGCGACGCGTCGTCTTTCCGCGCGTTCATCTCTTTCCATCTTTTGTTGGTTTTCAACGAATGCACGCAACTCATCTCCTGAGTAACCTAGATCACGAGCGACGCTCACAAGTTGTTCAATAGGTGTGTTCTTTTCTTCCGCCATTATATCTCTTTCTTTTTTTTTTTTTTTTTTGAACAAGATTTTATAACTACGACAGCCAAACTGGTGGTTACCGACACGCGTGACGTAATAGCACAATCCTATGAATGATAATATTAGCTTGGGACAACGTAGTTAGTTTTTATAAGACGCCCAGCGCCTGACCCAACTATGAGAGCGAATTATAGGCAATCTGTGCGAAATGAGTACTCTGGGGCTGAAAATGTCAAGCCTAGTATTAACTATCTTGGAAGCAATGCCAAGCCTAGTATTTAACTGTCTTGGGAACATACAGTAAGACAACCCCTTGTCTTAGGATTACAATACTTGAATCCCACCCAGCTTCCTCTCTGAGAAGTTGAACAATTATAATAAATGGGCCAGAATATCCTGGCAGGCTCGCCAATAAATTGTCAACCTCGGGTGATGTCAGTGGAGGAAGGACTAGCGCACAGCCCAAACACACTCACAGCTTGCTTACAATCTCATTCATATATCATGCATTCGTCACATCAAACCACTAGTAAAGTCTATAACTTTACTACACATGATCATAGAACGAAACATCAATGCATATGGAATCAAATGAAATAAAACATTCTCTCTTTCCTGAACTTCACAAAATCATTTATCTAAAACATCATTAACTAACCCGGGTATAAATAGATTTCTACTTTACCTGGCCAGGTGATCTTAACTATTCACGAATCACTGTCTTTTTCTGTTCCTTTTTTTTTCTTTTCACTGTCACTTTCACAACACGACACAACTGCTGGCACCGGTCAAGTTAGACTGCTGGCATCGGTCAGGCTGGACTGCTGGCACTGGTCAGGTCAGACCGCTGGCGTTGGTCAGGTTGGACTGCCGATGAAAGTGGCGCTGGCCAAGTATGAGGTCGAACCCCGGTTCAGATGGAACAGTGACTATCAACATCGATCTGTTCTCCTTTCTTTCTTCCTGCATTAACGCATTGCACTCTCTCTCTCTCTCTCCTAGTCTGCTCTATTAAATGGACATGGTTGCTTTTCTTTTCCTTTTCTTTTCTTTCTTTTTCTCTTCATTAGTTAGCAACTCTCTCTTTCCACATCTCTCTTTAGTCCTCCCTTTGCAGACTATATCTGGTGCTAATGCTCAAACTTCACTCCTCTCATCTCTCTGCCTTTCTCCTGCAGAGACTACACCCCAGAACCTCTCTCTCCCTCTCTGTTCGTTCTCCCCTCATCTCTCTGCTTCTCTCTCGTCAGAGCTTACACAGAGCCTCTTCCTCTGTCTCTCTCTGTTCGTTCTGTGCAGACTATCTGGTGCTAATGCTTAAACTTCACTCCTCTCATCTCTCTGCCTTTCTCCTGCAGAGACTACACCCAGAACCTCTCTCTCTCTCTGTCTCTCTGTTCGTTCCCATCTCCCTGCCTTCCTGTAGGCGAGAGCCTACTCCCCCGAACTTCTTCCTCTCTCTCTCTGTCTGTTCGTTTTCTTCGTTCCCCCCTCTCTCTCACTCACGCATTACTTTATGCCCTCACTCCGTGTCCAAGGGCCAGTACCATTGGTCAGTATTTTTACCGCCTGATACCCGAAGTTATCTCCCTCTAATTCCATTGGATATCATGACAGTCACGCCTACACGCCTTACTCTCTGTGGTGGTCAATTGGTCATTTAATTGATTAGCTAGATTTCACCCCCACCACGCACTACCTTCCCCCCTTTCCTACTTAACTGGCGCCGTGTGGCTTAACGTGTGGGCACTGGTCAGTGTAAATTGGCTAGATGAGCCTGAGCCAGGCGCTACGACTCGTCTCGCTAGACATCGAGGCGTCGGTCAAAGCTGCTTAGTCCGTCTGGCCGGACAGACCGTCTCTGTGGAGCCTCTCCCCTATGCTTAATTGGCTGGATCCGAACCATGGGCCCGTCTACGTGGCGCCCAGAATATTTGAGTTAGAGCTTATGTCCAAACAACCTGGACCACGACTTGGTTGTTCTATTTTTGACCGTGACAGTCGTAAATTTTCAATCTCTTATAAAGAAAAAGGAAGAACTCAGTAATTTAGTCACCGAAAAAAACATTGATGTTGTAATTGGAACAGAAACTTGGCTAGAAACTGGAACATCCAGCAGTGAACTTTTAATGGAGGATTTTGATATTTATAGAAAGGACAGACTTGGAAAAAGAGGTGGGGGAGTCTTGATTGCCATTAGGAAGAACTTAGCCAGTTAAACGAGTTCATTAACTTTCGGATCATCGACACGTCGGAAAAAAAATGTCCATCGGGAGTGTCGGATAAACGCTTCTTCGGACTGTTGAAACAGATCGTTGTTTCGGAATTCCGAAGTATCGATAGTCAGAATGGGTGTCGACAATCGCTACGTCGGAACAAAAATCGTTGGACTATTGACTTTTCGGACTGTTGAACATCGGAACATCGGGCAGCGCCCGTTTTTCTTCCCATCCCTTCTCCTCCTTCCTGTTCCGGCCCTCAATCTCCCCATCATTTCTATCGATCCCCCCCCCCCCGGTCTCCCCCCCCCCCCCCCCTGCACATCCCCCACCTGCTTTCCCTGCCTCACATTCCCTACCCCCCTTCTTTCACCTATCCTCCTTTCAATCCCTTCCTCTCCAACGCACCCATCCAGTGCCCCCCTCTCCCCCCTTCATTTCTGCCCTGTATCTCTCCTCCCCCTCAAAATTCCCCAAGCTCTAATTACCTATCCTAGGTACTCCCCCTTCCGTCATCTCCGTTTCTTTCTGCCCATCCCCATGTCTCTATATCTGTCTGTCTGTCCGCCTGTCTGTGTGGTTGTATGTCTATCTATCTGTCCCTCTCCCCCCCCCCCCCTCCTTCAACACCCCCGCCCCCCCCTTAACTACAACATTGCTATCATCGCCCCGTCCTGTTTGTGTGTGTGTGTGTGTGTGTGTGTGTGTGTGTGTGTGTTCGTGCTGCACATGCGCTCGTGCGTTTAGGTGTATATGAGCAGGTGCACATTGATGTTCATTCCAACAGTGAAACAGGTTGCCAGTGTTTCTCGTGCGTGGTCTCCTTTACTGCATTCCTATGTAACAGGCACTTGATTGAAGCTTTCCTTT
>JAFLJL010017289.1:72560-77560 GCA_018398815.1 Conus ventricosus | reverse complement strand
TATCAGAAGCTGATCACTTAGGTCTGGAAGGAGTTGGGGGGGGGGGGGGGGGGGGGGTCTGAATTATTTTTGGATGTTTACTTTGACCAAAACATTGCTGGCGGAAAGAAGTAGCGAAACTTAAGTTTCATTTACTGGAGGAAAACACATGAAGAGCATGGGAGTTACATGGGATAGGGGTGGGGGCGAATGGCGTAACGGCAGAACTCATTCTCATGAACGGAATCTGCATGGTTGGAAATATTCCTTTTCGATCAGCAAATGAACTATACAGGCACAAAAAAAAAACGATGGGGAGGGGGTTAATTTTTTGAAACGAGAAATGTTTGAAAAGTGGTTATAACGGACATTAAGGCTGAACACTACACGGCTTATTTTATCGTGAGCGAGGTGTGGTACAACACATGTTATGCACCATCGAGTTTCCTCGTGTTATAAACATGAATGGATGCAAGATTGTAGCATAACCTGCTCGGGACCCTTTCTTCTGTAGGACCACCAGCGGCAGATGGTAAAAACTGCACGGTTTTTATTTAAATTTTTTTTTTTTTTTTTTGGGGGGGGGGGGGGGGGGGGGGGGGAAGATATTGAAAGTGTCTTAACCGTCTCCATGTTCCAATCTCTTGCCAGGTCCAATGAACGAACAAATTTCAAAGTACAAGGTACAGAGAATCGTTTGAAGATCTGCTGCCAACGTGGAAGTCAAAATTTGGGAACAGGAAGTTTGGGGGGGGGGGGGGGGTGCAGTGTAAAGAAATGGCTGTCTAGTGTTTGACCACAGCATTTAACCCTGTA
Source organism: Conus ventricosus (assembly GCA_018398815.1). NCBI lineage: Eukaryota > Metazoa > Mollusca > Gastropoda > Neogastropoda > Conidae > Conus > Conus ventricosus. Next base: position 76,765 of record JAFLJL010017289.1, on the reverse strand, counting down.
CTGCTTCAGTCGACAAACATGGGATTGAAAAATATGCTGCTGTATTCAATTAAACATTCATGCAACATGGCTTTATTCTGCAACATTTTATTACTGTATTCAAAAATCGCCCATCAAATCCAGCATTTTAAAACAATTTTGATTTTCCGTCGAGTTGAGTGTCAAGAATGTCTTAAACAGGGAAATGCGGATAAATCTCAGGTTTGGCAACCGGGTTCTATTCATTTCAACACCCTTACGTAAATACACAGCAAAGGCGGGCAGGGCACAGCGTTCGGGGGGGGGGGGGGGGGGGGGGAGGGCTGTATGAAATTGCATCTGTATGCCTGTGTATCCATGCATGTACATTTTTGTGCGCATTTGTGCATGGGGGGGGGGGGGGGGGGGAAATGGAAGGGAGAAAAGCACTCAAGTATTTCAGTTCCGAGGGCCGTCTCAAAGTTACACCGATTTCCTGTTCCCATTTTCTTCAGTTACAAATTCTTAAAACTTCTGAAATTGTTCGAATGCACATTTTGAAACTGAAGTGTGAAGTATACATTTTTGTGTGTGCAATGGTTGAATACGAAGGCGCCTCTTCACTTCAATTTTATCATTTAAAGCGGTATCTGCACACAGATGTAGCTCTTGGTAACGCAAGGAATACCCGTGCAAGAAACGTACTTGTTTAGGATTAATTTTAACACCGAGCAACCACAGGGGCTACGGTGTTATTTCGTTAACTCAATTACTAACACGGTCTATCTGCTCAATAAAGCTGGCGTTTGAATTTGGTTTCAGGGAAAAAAACTTCAAATTTGGGGCTTTTCATCTTGAGACCGACCTTTTGTTCAAGTTGAATTTACCTTTTCCTTGGCACTTGATCTAATCTGACCAGTTGATTAGTTTTGGAAAAGTGTCCGAGTTCAGGCAACAGTTGCGATATGGAACGACATCGTCAACCAGTTTGTAAACACTAAATTGATTTTATATTCCTTGCAGCGAGCTCGACATTGATGCAAGTTACTTGAAAATACACACTACATCACGCCACTATTTAACAGGGGATTTCAAAGAGCTTTTGCAAACTGTTCGTAACTGGAAACGAACCCGGTTTCAAAACCAGATAAGATAATGTTGCTTATAGCCCAGCCGACCGCAAAGGGCCATATCAGGGCTGTCACCTCCTCATCAGGTCATCTCAACGTCTGCTTCCAATGGAGTGAATTTGTTATCGAGTTTAACTGGACTATGTTGGTCTACAGACCTGCTGGCAGACTTGCCAACAGGTGAAGGTCTGGATTTGGGAGATGGAGGTTTCTTCCTCATCTCCACACTGGGTTGAACTCCCTTGCCCGCACGGGCACTGGACAGAGGAGTTCGAGGCGGGATGGCTGGTTTTTTAATCTGCCCAGCAGCAGATGTAGACTGCTGGGCAGTCTGAGGGGTGGCGGATTTTTTGCCTCCACCAGGGGCATTCACTTTGGGTTGGAAGGTGGTGGACCCGCTTCCAGAGTTGACTATTCTACCTTGCCATGTCTTGGAAAAAGTGAAGTCAGTCTGGCAGCAGACTGACCGAGTGGGAACTGCGGGAACTGTCTTTACGGCCGAAGCATATGAAGCTGTTGGAGTCTGACTGCCCACAACCTGCTTGCGTGCCTCAAAAAAGATTTTCTTTTGTTTTAACCCTTTTGAATTGTGGATTCCTGAATCCAAAGAGGACAGTTTCTTGAAGAGGAGGGATGGTCGCCACCGCAGTTAGCACAATGTGCCGGATCTTTACACTGCCCATCATGAGTCGCCTTGCAGCAAACACCGCACACCTCCTGCCCAGAACAGCGGTCTCTGACATGGCCAAACTGGCATCTGAAACACCTCAGCGGGGACGGCACATACAGCTGAACACGAACATTCAGGTAACCAACTTCGATGACGGAGGCAGCACAGGGTTGCAGAATGTCAGAGGGTGTTGGTGGCCACTCCACACCTTTCTTTACCGTCACCCTTCGCATCTCCGTCGCACCCTGGGATGCCAGTTCCGTTTTGATCTCTGCCTCCGAGACACCCGTTAGATCTCTGCAGCGAATAGCTCCTTTCGATGAATTCAATTGTTTATGGGGAGTCACCTTGATCTCCCTGTCCACTAGTTTTGTTGCCTTCAGATGTTCAGATTGTTTTTGCGATTTACATTGAATGAGAAACGAGCCATTCCTCAACCTCTTGATGGACCGAGGGTCACCTGCTATACCTCGAAAGCCCTTTTGGATAGCAAAAAGGCTCAGAGCTGAAAGGGGTCTTTCCTGCTCCGTCCCTTCCATCACGAACCAGGAAGCCAGAAACTGTCCGTCTTACTTCTGTATCTGAATCACTGTCAGAATTGAAGTCCCCGAAATAGGGGATGCTGCCTTCCTCTTCCTTTTGGGGGGGTTGTTTTTTTGATAAAGCCGTATTTAGTTTATTGCGTTTCATCCCTCCCTTACCCACCCACCTTGGAGTCCAACTAAGGGGCCAGGGCCAAGAAACCAATGTCTTGACCCCTTCCAGGCTTCGGGAGAGATACGACAAACGGAAGCAACCAACCCTATCCCCCTGATCATGCTCAACTCCCGGGAACAGAGCTGAGCACTGCAGGGGTTCACATGGCCAGCAGGAGAACCGTCTTGACCCAGCCCAAGAAGGGGAGCCGATTAGTACACCCGGGCCAAAGTGTACTCCCTGTCTAGGAGAGGTCCGAGCCAAAGTGATGTGTTGAGAGCGCTGGCCCTCTCAATCACCAGGATCTCATTCCCCCGACACAGGTCGCACCGCACGGCCAACGCGGTGGATCTTAAGGAGACCAGAGAGAAAAGGTGTGGAAAAGACTTGAAGGGGAGATGAAGATAGAAAAGGACCAAATAAGGAAGGCAGAAAACAAGAAAAGGAGAAAGGCGGGTTACTCTTAGTCAGGATCCTCACCCTTAGCCTATCTGACATGGGAAGCCCTACCAGGGGCATCAACTCCTTACCACGTTACGCTTAGGCCATACAGCATCTTCACCTCTCGGGCCTACAAGCAGTGTGAAAAAACCAGCCTATCTCCCAAGTATTGATGCCCCCGCCAGCAAAGCCTAAGGAATCACTGGACCGCGCAAGCCCTCCGACCACGACAAGGTCGCAACCCCGGAGGGGGTTTCAAAACCAGGAAAAGAGCAAGATAACGTCGGATGGAGTGATTGTGAACGCGCCGTCAAGGAAAAAAATGAACGCCCGGACAGCAAGGTCTACAAGGAGATGTTAATGTATAAATCGTGACCCACTACATAGAAATTACCCAAGTAGTTCACTGACAAAGGCAAGAGAGCACAGCCGACATCAAGTCTTCTGCAGATCTGTTCGGAAAGACCAACGGCAAAATGGCTTCACAAAACGTTGACAAGAGAAACGTATGCATGTGCTTGGTAATCAAAAGCAAGACAGCAGCACTGGAAGCAGAGACAGCGAGACCACAAACGAAAATACATTTTAAGCCAAGAAAATGCTCATTTCATTGAAACATTTTATTTACAGTTATAACGCATTTTAGAACTTGATAACACGTGCAAACAAAAGGGTGGAGGGGGAATGGTGGTCTAGAGGGGGAGGGCCACGGAGCTAATCTGCGATTTGCTTCCAGAGACGAAGGTGTGCGGGTCCAATTAATTTGAAGAGACCAGTCTGCAACGTGAAGGCACAAGATGACCCTGGTTTGAAGTCGACATTACTGTGCCGTTTCTAGGGTCAGACTCCTGCTGTAACAGACAGTTTGAACATTTAAATCCGTTTCAGGTAAAAACACCTACAGTTCCAGCTGCAAGTCAAAAAGTCTTGTTAAATAGCAACTATCAGTTTGGCATTAGTTTAGCATCCACTTAATACTATTAATCCAAACAATTTACCGTGATCTTGAGGTGGTCAGTCTAACGCAAAGCCGTTTCTGAAAGCTCGACTTCAGCCAATGACCCAGATGACATCGGAGAACCTGCAAGCGGATCTAGGAATAGTCTCAAGTGTCAAACACTGTTCTAAATGGGCCTAGACCAGTCACCACGTGAAGCCAGGGGGGCCAGCATGACCAGCTGCTCAGCCTTTAGACGAGTATGAACCGAACAAAATCAAACAGCACCGTTTTTCAAAGCAAAAAACAAAAACTCAGAAACGTCACTTGCACTAACTGCTATCGCACTTTTTTTTTAATTTACTTACTGTTC
>JAFLJL010017289.1:8726-71560 GCA_018398815.1 Conus ventricosus | reverse complement strand
TTAATTTGAGACACAGCTGGTCAAAGCTAGGGAGGATTTTGGGAGGGATTAGAAAGATCTTTTCAGGTTTGGGATGGGAATAATGAGGGCTTTCCGCCAAGAGGGTGGAAAGAAACCTGTAGTCCACACATGGTTGTATACCTGTAGCAGTATGTTCAGACCTTCTTGCGGAAGATGTTTCAACAGTTGATAATGAATTTCATCCATACCTGGAGAGGAATCGCTGCAAGAAAGTAAGCAGATTCAGCTCGTTTAACGTGAAAGGAAGATTGTAGTCTTCATGTTGTCGGACGAAAAGTTGCAGGGTGAGTTTTCTTTTAGGGCTTTGTTTTTGACAAAAGTGTGCCGATTTATTAGAAGAGGAGGAATTCTTTTCAATGGTTGAAGCAAGCAGATTAGCAACTGCTTTCTTCTCTGTTATTAAAGAGTCAGAAAACTTGAGATGGTTCACAGTGGGACAGGTGTTCTTCCCTTTGATTTTCTTAATGATGTTCCACACTTTTTTCTTGGAAGTTTTCAATGTCAGCCTGGAGCAGAAACTTCTCCAGGACCGACGTTTACTGATTTTAAAAGTGTGTCTCGATTTGGCACGGAGTTTCTGATGGGCTCGAGCGTTGGGACCCGAAGGTCGTTGGTTACCTGACGCTGAGCCCGTTTTCGAATTTTGGAAACTTGTTGGCAGTCTGAATCGAACCAGGGTGTTTTTGGCATTTGAAGTTTATCGGAAGACACTGGAATACAGGCTTTAGCACATTTGATAACAGTGTTAGTCAGAGATTCAGCTGGGTCCTGACTCTGAAGAAAGTCAGTGTCCTGGAATTCTTTAGAAATAGTGGCTGCAAATAGATCCCAGTTTGCTTTCTTGTAATTTAGATGTTGAGAGACAGAGACGTGTTCAGTTATTACAGGTTGTAGAAGGACAGGAAAATGGTCACTTCCCTGCAGATCGTCATGGACAGACCACTCATAGTCCAGGACCAGCGAGGGGTCACAAACCGACAAATCTAAACACGAAAGTGAACCTGTGGAAGAGTGGAGGTAAGTTGCAGATCCGTCGTTCAGACAACACAAATCCAAATCCGAAAGGACATCCTCAATTAGCAGACCTCTGGATGACGTACTGACACTACCCCAAAGAGGATTGTGACCGTTTAAGTCACCCAACAGCAAAAAAGGTCGAGGAAGTTCTCCTATCAGACTGACAAGGTCCTGACGACAAACCGGGACAGAAGGTTGGAGATAAAGGGAACAGATTGTCACAGTGTTGTGGAGAGTGACTCTCGCAGCTACAGCCTGAAGGGAGGTAGACAGAGCGACAGGACTATACAACAAAGTTTTGTGTAGGAGAAGGGCAACACCGCCCGACAGTCCCAACGTGGATGGTTGTGTAGGTTTTGAAAGACTATTAAAGCCAGAAAGAGTAAAGGTCTTCTGGCTTTGAATTTGAGTTTCTGAAGAGCTACGACGGAAGGTTTTATAGATCGACACAGAAGCTGCAGCTCCTCGAAGTTGGAATTTAGTCCACGGATATTCCAATGGAATATTGTACTATCCATGGTGGAGAGGGTGAAAAGGAGAGAGATCAGGTCATCTCCTCCTCAATATCTGCGTCCAATGGAGTGAATTTGTTGGTTAGTTTCACTGGACTGTTATGGTCTTCAGACCTGCTGGCAGACTTGCCAACAGGTGAAGAAGGAGGTCTGGATTTGGGAGACGGTGGAGGCTTCTTCCTCATCTCCACCATCTCCACACTGGGTTGAACTCCCTTGCCCGCACGGGCACTGGACAGAGGAGTTCGAGGGGGGATTGCTGGTTTTTTATCTGCCCAGCAGCAGATGTTTTAGACTGCTGGGCAGTCTGAGGGGTGGCGGATTTTTGGCCTCCACCAGGGGCATTCACTTTGGGTTGGAAGGTGGTGGACCTGCTTCCACCAGAGTTGACAGTTCTTCCTTGCAGTGTCTTCGAAAACGTAAAGTCATCAGTCTGACAGCAGACTGATCGAGTGGGAATTGTGGGAACTTTCTTTACAGCCGAAGCATAGGAAGAAGCTGTCGGCGTCTGACTGCCCACAACCTGCTTGCGGGCCTCAAAAAAGGAAATTTTCTTTTCAGTTTTTATTCTTTGAATAGCGGATTCCTGAATCCAAAGAGGACAGTTTCGTGAAGAGGAGGGATGGTCGCCACTGCAGTTAGCACAATGTGCCGGATCTTGACACGGCCCATCATGGGTTGCCTTGCAGCAAACACCGCATACCTCTTGCCCTGAACAGCGGTCCCTGACATGGCCAAACTTCTGGCACCTGAAGCACCTCAACGGGGACGGAACATATAACTGAACCCGGACATTCAGGTAGCCAACTTTGATGACCGGAGGCAGCACAGGGTTGCAGAATGTCAGAAAGAGGGTGTTGGTGGCCACTCTTTCTGCACCCTTCTTTACAGTCACCCTGCGCACCTCCGTCACACCCTGGATACCAGCTCCGTTTTGATCTCTGCCTCTGAGACACCTGATAAATCCGGCAGCGAATCACGCCTTTCGATGAATTTAACTGTTTGTGGGGAGTTACCCTGATCTCCCTATCCACTAGTTTTGTTGCCTTAGCATGGAGATTCATGCGCAAGATGGCGGTAGGTGTTATGGATTGACCCACGTCTCGGACAGTTGTGATCTCATAATGCATAGTCATGACTAAAACCAGGATTCAACCAGAGCGAGGAGCTTCTTTAAAGAACCCCACTGGAAAATGTTCAATGAAGACTGAAAATAAGAAAACAGAACCTCTCAAATCCACGAAGAATGTCGCCACCACAACCGATGGATTAGAACTTGCTTCCAACGGTAACATCTTTGACAGTGCTGTTTAGCATCATTCTGCCCTCACCTCCAGTCTGCCAACAGTATTAGATCACCAGGACAGTGTGAGTACCGGCGTAAAATTTTTATGTGACCGGATCGTGGCACTGGAAAAGAATATTGAAAATCTTACTAGTTCATCGTAAGTTTACAGAAGAAGAATAGTTTGGAAGCGATTGAAAAAGTAGTGCAGCCTTCTCAGCAACCTCTATCCTACTCTGATGCCGTTAAAACACCAGTATCGGCTTCACCAGTTGTAACACCAGAAAGCGGTCCAAAAACACGTAGGTCTACGCCAGGCAAACACAAAAATCTAGTTAAAAATAAAAGCAAAAGTCATCCCTCTTCTGAATCAAAACAAAAGAATGCCAAGTCCTCTGACGCTATTCGTTCGGATGACGCAGCGGGGATGATGTCATCTTCCCAACAAAAGAAAGAAGTTTCTCCTTGTACCAGTGGTCGTCGTAGAAGAGATTTCCAGACGAAGCCAGAAGTTCTACCCACTGTCGCTATTATCCACGATTCCATTCTCAACGGCGTGCAACCAAAACGACTGGCTTATCTTACGGCCTTCATGTCCGAAAGCGAAAATCGTCATCAATTGAAGACATTGGAAAGGCTGTGGAAACATGTAAAGATGCTGATGCTTTCGTTCTCCACTGTGGCATCAACACTTTAAAACGTTACACTGCCCAGGCTACCAGCAAGATGTTCATCGATGCAGTACGCAAGATACAGACTGACCATCCCAATGTGAAGCTGGTCATCAGTAAGGTTTCTTCAGTGAAAGACTCTTCTCTAGAAGCCAAAAGACACTTATTTAACGCCTTGGTCTTCTCTGAACTCGTCGACGATAACAACATTACCTTTGTCAGTAACGAGAACCTGCTGCAGAGAGCCCTCCGAGACCAGCTACACCCAAACCAGCGAGGGTCGTCTGTGCTGGCAGGAAACTTGGGCGGGCATCTTCAGGGCCTGTTTTGGGAAAAGCCCAGGCAACATGCAAGGCCCAGATACCAGTATCCCAGTGGCTTTTATGACTGGAGGGGTGTGTGGTACACCAACTGGAACTATCCATAAAATGCCCTGTGTTTGCAACATACAGCTGTGCAATGTGTGTGTGTGTGTGTGTGTGTGTGTGTGTGTGTGTGTGTGTGTGTGTGTGTGTGTGTGTGTGCGTGCGCGCGCGCGTGTATGTGCGTGCATGTGTGGGTGTGTGTGCACGCGTTTGCATGCAGTGGAAAGTGAAGAAGAAGCATGTGTGTATTTGGTGTAAGTTGAGAGTTGGTAGGGTGTTGTGTGTGTTTTGTGTGTGTGTGTGTGTGTGTGTGTGTGTGTGTGTGTGTGTGTGTGTGAGTGAAAGAGATAGAGAGAGGGCACAGCTCTTATATGTTGCGAAGATTTATTGAAAATGCTACTATCAGTATATTTGATTTCTCTTATATCCAAGGCGAAAAATGCACGTCGTTTTGGTCAATCTATGCTTTGTGAGACAAACATCCCTCTGGAATATTATCTTGTTTTGACAGCCAGATAATTATTTGCACAGATAGTCTGCTGAACAGACACATTTTTGTATTGTTGCATTACTGGTTGTTTACCTTTCCTTCACATTGTTCATATTTTTGTTTGGCTTGTTTGTATTATGAAATGCTCTTTGTCAGAATAAGTATGTTCATGAATAGATATTCCTATATCATCCATGATCTTATCAACTATATTTATAATTCATATCTTTGTGACAGTAATGGTATGAAAAATGACAGGAACGACTACAATCTGCATAACCTCAGTTATGCCCGTAAATTCAGTTTAAAATGGAGCTAGATCCAAACAGCCGCTTCGTAGTGTTTCAGTGGAATGCGAGGTCTATTTCCACTAACCTATTATCTTTGAAAGTCATGTTCTGGAGAAGGGCTATAGTGTTTTAGCACTCCAGTCATTGAATGTGGAAAAGAAAAAGCTCCCAAATCTGAAGAATTATTACTACCCACCTCTTTACAGTATCAGTGAGGTAAATAAAAAGGTGCAAACTGCTATCTATATTAGACTTGACCTTGAGTTTACAAATATTAGCCCACTTCCATTACCCATAGATAAACAAGATGTGTTTGCTACAGGTGCTGCCATCAAAGTAAATAAGGAATCAGTTTATAATGTTCTGTCTGTGTACTATCCTAATGGTCCTAAAGAGGATGACACAGATGGTTAAAACATACTGATTTTACAAAGAGGAAGTGGATTATTATGGGTGACTTTAATGCTCATGCGCCCTTTTGGGACGCTAGTTGTAATAAAGTGACATCAAATAGATTTGTTGAAAATATTGTTGATTCGAATCTAATTTTATTAAACGACGGTAGAATTACGAGAATTCCTGATGTAGTTACTCACAAGTCTAGTGCAATAGATCTATCACTTGTTTCCCCAAACATAGCAGTAAACTATAACTGGTCCACAGTAGAAGATTGTTTAGGGAGTGATCATCTTCCCATTACAATATTTTTTAATGAAAATATATTTGATGAACTGTCTACCACTGAATGCAAAATTCCAAAATTTAATTATAAATTGGCCGACTGGGAAGCCTTTCAAACTTTTCTTCTGTCGCAAAATACATCACCAATCGAGGATGACGATCTAGATATATTTTATGCTAATTTCTCAAAAGTAGTATTATTAGCAGCTGAAAAGACTATCCCAAAACATAAATACAAAAAGATTGGAAAATATGTGGGCAACGTATGGTGGACAGAAGAATGTAGACTCGCTGTAAAGTCAAAGCGAAAAAGCTACAAAACATGGATAAGAAATAAGTCAGATGAAAACTTTAAAATCATGAAACAAGAAAGAATAAATGTACTAAAATTATTGCTCAAGCAAAAAAGAAGTACTGGGTTGAGTTTTGCGAAGCCGAAGTATCGGAATCAAAAGATTTATTTAAAGTTTGGAAAAAAGTGAAAGAAATGAAAAATTGCTATAAAAGTCAGTCATACCTATAAAGCTACAAACTGATTTTCCTTCTGCTTTGGATAAAGCTGAAGCTTTTTCCGGTTTATTTTCAGCTTGTAGTCAGTCTAAAAATCTTCAACCGGAAAGCCGTCGTCACAGATACAATGAGGAACAAAAAGATGATTACATGGCTCCTCCACAAGAAAACGAACATTTCCTAAACTCACCTTTACTGATGTCAGAACTAACAGAAGCCTTAGATTCTATCCCTTCACATGATTCAGCTGTTGGCCTTGATGGAGTGTCCTATCAACTCATCAGACACTTACCTTCTTCGTGGAAAGTATTACTGCATTCATTATTCCAAAAATGTTGGATTAATGGCACTATTCCAAGAATCTGGAAAAGTTCGGTAGTAGTCCCAGTACTCAAGGAAGGTAAACCGAGAACATCTTTACATAGTTACAGACCCATAGCTCTAACATCTCATACTGGTAAACTTTTAGAAAAAATTATTCAAAAACGACTGTTATATTACTGTGAAAAAAATGGTGTGATTCCTGTTCAGCAAGCGGGCTTTCGAAAAGGTCGTTGTACCACAGACCATTTAGTAAAACTGACCAGTCACATTAAAAAACAATTCTCCCGTAGAAAAAGTACTTTGGCTACATTTTTTGATATCAAAAAAGCCTATGACTGCGTATGGCACGCAAGGCTACTTTTCAAATTAAAAAATGTTGGTATTTCTGGGAGAATGTTTGATTACATCAAAACCTTCCTAACGGAAAGAAGCATATGTACACGGATTGGAAGAACTTATTCATCCTTTAGGAATGTGGATATGGGTATTCCACAGGGATCAGTTATTGCTCCATGTTGTTTACAATCCTAATCCATGATCTTCCCAAATTTATGTCAAAAGCTACGCATGTTGTTCAATATGCAGATGATATCGCTATTTGGATTAACTGTACATTAAGAAAACATTCCAATAAAAGAACAATAAACTTTGTACAGAAGTTGTACCAAAAGGAATGGATAAATTATCTATATATATGAAGAACAACGGATTAGAACTATCTGGAGAAAAAACATGTCTTATGTTGTTTAAAAAATGGTGAGAACCCAAAGATGCTACCCTCGCTTTGCTAGACGGACAGATTCTTGAATATAAACAAAAAGTTAAATTCCTGGGGTATTTTTAACCCCTAAGCTGAACTGGAAAACACATATTGAAAGTCTAATTGATAAAACAAGAAAAAGATTAAACGTTCTTAAAATAATATGTTGTCAACCATGGGGTCAGGACTGTCATACCCTTTTACATCTATACATCTCTTTAGTCCGATCGAAATAAACATATGGACAGGAAGTATATTTCTCTGCACCTAATTCTCTTTTAAAGAGACTGCAAAGCTTGGATAGTAAGGCCATGAAATTAGCTCTCGGAGTTCCAGTTCATACAAACACTTATAAATGTTATAAAGAAACAAATATATTACCACTTAATGAGAAACGAATATTGGATGTGTCTAAGTATATTGTCAGAAGTCTTTCTGTTGAAAATTCAGTTACGGAAGAAATACTGATGGATTCCAATAAAGATTTTCCTAAGAGTTCTAAAACATATCATATATCCAACCAGTTAGAAACTACACATCTGACTTTATGTCACATTGTAATATTGATATCACTGCTATACCAAAATTTCCTGCGGTACCTCCAATGCCTCCTTGGGAGCACCTAAACGCCTCTTTTGATTACAAATACACTATGTTAAAGAAAAGTGATAATGTAAATATTTTAACAGCTGAAGTTCGTGAACATTTAGAAAACAGCTATCCAAAAACATTTAAAAGTGTTTACAGATGGGTCGGTATTGGAATCCTCTGACAGTGGTTCTGGCTTTATAATACCCACCTTAAATGTCAGGAAATCATATCATTTAGGAAAGGGGTTTTCAATTTATACCTCAGAATTATATGCAATACTAAAGGCTTTGATGTACATACATAACACACCAATTGCTTTATATAAAATCTTACTGTGTGTTGATTCCAAATCTGTTTTACAATCACTAGAGCGTTGGGACTGTAAAGCTAGAAAAGATTTGCTTTTTGAAATAAAACATTTACTGCATTGTTTCATAACTCTAGGTAAAAGAATTGATTTTTGTTGGGTCCCATCTCACTGTGGTATAAAGTGGAATGAAATAGCAGACAGTCTTGCAAAAGAAGGAGCAAATAGAAACACTGAAAATTTATCAAAAAATCCCTTAGATTTGTCCTCTTGTGAATTAATCCAAATTATGGAAAAGTACATACATAAGCAGAATTTTAGTCAAAACATGGCTACTTTACCATTGTGCCCAAGGCACATTGTTAGATTGATTCATAAATTAAGGCTGAATACTTGGAACACTAAATATTCTCATGGTATTACTTGTGTCTGCAGAGAAAACATTTCTGTGCGTCATCTTTTGTTTGAATGCTAGTGCTGACCTCACTCTATCAGGAGAAAGGTATTGAGATGAATAACTTTGACAATGTTAATAGTGTCTTATATGGTTCATGTGTTGCTGAAATTGCCATGGTTCTTTCGCAGTCACAGGTTGCAAAATTTTTGTAAAGAGTACAACTTCGTGTACCACTAGGGTATTTCACTTATGTAAATATGCACGTATCAGATGTGGCTTTGCAAGTGCTAGATAAGTTTTTTGTTGGTTTTGTTGTTGTTTTTTTTTTTTTTTTTTTTTTAACGAGTGTCTAATATCATCTGGTGATGAAAAGACGTTAAATAAACCACTGAACTGAACTGAACTGAGTTGCCTTCAGCAGCTGTTCAGATTGTTTATGTGATTTACATTGAATTAGAAACGAGCCATTCCTCAACCTCTTGATGGACCGAGGTCACCTGCTATACCTTGAAAGCCCTTTTGGATAGCAAAAGGCTCAGAGCTGAAAGGGGTCTTTCCTGCTCCGTCCCTTCCATCACGAGCCAGGAAGCCCAGAAACCTGTCTTCTGTCGTACCTCAGTATCTGAATCACTGTCAGAATTGAAATCCCCTGAAATAGGGGATGCTGCCTTCCTCTTCTTTTGGGGGGGATATTTTTTGAGAAAGCCATTATTAGTTTATTGTGTTTCATCCCTCCCTTACCCACCCACCTTGGAGTCCAACTAAGGGGCCAGGGCCAAGAAACCAATGTCTTGAACCCTTCCAGGCTTCGGGAGAGACATACGACAAACAGAAACCACCAACCCTATCCCCCCTGATCATGCTCAACTCCCGGGAACAGAGAGCTGAGCACTGCAGGGGTTTACTTGGCCAGTAGGGGGACTGTCTGTCTTGACCCAGCCCCAAGAAGGGGAGCCGATTAGTACACCCGGGCCAAAGTGTACTCCCTGTCTAGGAGAGGTCCGAGCCAAAGTGATGTGTTGAGAGCGCTGGCCCTCTCAATCACCAGGATCTCATCCCCCTCCGACACAGGTCGCACCGCACGGCAAACGCGGCGGATCTTAAGGAGACCTCAGAGAGAAAAGGAGTGTGGAAAAGAAGACTTGAAGGGGAGACGAAGATAGAAAAGGGCCAAATAAGGAAGGCAGAAAACAAGAAAAGGAGAAAGGCGGGTTACTCTTAGTCAGGATCCTCACCCTTAGCCTATCTGACATGGGAAGCCCTACCAGGGGCATCAACTCCTTACCACGTTACGCTTAGGCCAGACAGCATCTTGGCTTTTCGGACCTAGAAGCAGTTGGAAAAAAACAGCCTATCTCCAAGTATTGATGCCCCCGCCAGCAAAGCCTAAGGGATCACTGGACCGCGCAAGCCCTCCGACCACGACAAGGTCGCAACCCCCAGAGGGGCTTGATAAGGAAAACCTGATCTGTTGGAAACAATGTAGATATGTGAATTCCTTTACGGTTTCTGTTCAAAGAAGGATAGGATAGGATAATGTTGCTTATAGCCCAGCCGACCGCAAAGGGCCACATCAGGGCTGTCACCCCGTTAAAATCAACTCACCAATTAAAAAAAAAAAAAAAAAAAAAAACTTTCACACATCTCATTTAATGACATCGTCTAGAAACGCACCAGAAATTGCATTAAAAATCTTTCTTCCGTAAAATCTTAAATCAGATGAAAAATGTTAACCCAATGCCTACCGGATCGACCGAGATCGACCGCGAGATTTCCTCCTTCTGAATACCGGATCGACCGAGATCGACCGCTGAATACTCGGTCAACGACTTTCGCTTTCACCATCGCATATCCCAGAATGCAATTGCGACAGAAGAGTCTTCCGGTACTTCCGTTCTGGACGCCATTTTGGTTTTTGTTGCATGAGTTTTGGTGGAGTAGTTTCGCTGCTGTGAATTTTCAAAGTTCGGCTTTTTTCGCGAAGATTTTCTGGAAAATGGCGGATCAAGTAACTATGCAACTTGCAGAATTCATTTTCTGAAGTGATATTGATGAAGAGAGCGTATTTGCGGGCTACACTCTTAAAGAAGATTGAAGCAAGACGATTCGGACGTCAATCTTGACCTAGTTATGAATAAAGATCGACTGCTGACTGATTTTGAGGCCGGAATCAATAATGATTCAGGCGATGATAATGACGATGTCGAATAGCCCATTGCTGCTGGGCCCAGACCCCCCAAAAAAGAAAATTCGAAAAAAAAACTTGCTAGAGATACTTTAATTCTTGACTGGAGTGGTTGGCTACAAGAAGTGAAGCCCCCAAAAGTTTCCCTTGTTTTGATAGCCAGGAAACCGGGTCAGTCAGGGGGTGTGTCCCACGATTTGCCTGTAGGAGCATCACCTTTAGCTTTTTGATTTCAGAAGAATTTTGGTAGACTTTTAACGAGAAACAAATTTATTTGCTGCACAAAAGCAAGCAGAAAAGGATGAACATAAACTCGGCCTGAATAAAAACTGCCTGTTTATCAAAAAGCAAAGAGGAGCCGGACAAGAGTACATCATCACCACAGTGTGTGTGTTGGAGGGGGGTGGGTTGCTCAGTGCACTTGTGCAAAAGCACATTTTTGTTGAATTCCATCACAATCTAAAGCCCATATCAGTAATCTGTTCTTGTTATTTTTTCCCCTCAGTAGTTAGAAGACAAATCTTCTTGTATGTGATGCCTTCAGTTTAACAAAATTGTTGAAGTTTGGGTTGTTTTTTGCTTCACAATAAAAGTTGATTATTTAGTGTGCATACCATACAGAATGACTTTATTTTGTTCCTGAAGGTTTCAGTACTTTGTTTAGACTTGGAAAATCACTCTGTGCTCCTAATCCATGATGTTCTGTGGGTACAGTGAATTTAGGGAAAATTGTTTTAGCACTGAGAATACCAAAGTACAGTTAGTCTGTTCGTTTGTTTTTTTTTTCCTTGTGTACCAGTTCACTATATGTGGGGGAAATGGCTGTTTTGGATGGAGTGATGTCTTTGAATTTTTTTCATTATTTTTACAGAATAGATAAGTTAAAAACAAATTTTCTATTGAGGGTTTTTTTATGGCAAGTGTGTATGTGTTGCGGAGTTACCTCTCTTGGCATGGTATTCTCATAGTCATATAGCACAAAGTCATGCGGTAGGCAGAGGGATAATCTCTCTCAAAACTCAAGGATCACATCAGGCATCCCTGAACAGGATCTTCATGGACTCCGCTGTAAAATGTTTGTGTCTCACATCGTGCAAGTCCAACACTCTAAAAAAACATGTTTCATTGTGAGTGGCGCATGACATGGAATACACCACGGAGCTTCTTCACTCTTTAAAAGGGAAGAATGGGTAAAATACGAATGGCCGGTGTGCAGCCGGGACAGAACTGTTTCCTCTTTAACGACCACCCGACGTAGATGGGAGGAAGTCCTTAAGGTTTGGACGGATCTGAAAGAGTTTGTTATTCGTCTGTGTGTTCCAATCCTCCTGCCAGAGGTCTCTCACATAATCGTTAATTTTGGGTTTCACATCTGAGCAGGGGATATAAGCGTTGGACAGTTTCTCTCTTGTGGCGTTCTTGGGAATCGATCGACATTTCGTTCCCGCGGTCCGCCCCCCCCCCCTCCGATGCCAACATGACCCAGGAAACCAAGCAAGAGTAATGTTGTTAACCGTTCTCCGTCTCTTTTCAACATGCTAAAAAGTTAAAAATGTTAAAAGTTCTGGTAGCTGAAGGTTGCGCTAGCTATGGCTCCAAAGCTGACAGCGAATCCGACAGAACCAGAATGCGCTCTTCGAAGAATGTGAGATTATCTTCAAAGCCAGAACAGCGGTTTAAAAGTTCAGCGGAATAGACAGAAAGCTCTGAATGTATATTGTTCCCAACAGTATCTGAGAAGGAGCCCAGGGCAGATGGTGCACAGGCCACTCATCTTCAGACTTGGAACGTCAGGTGAAACTTTTTGCTAGGATGGGATTTCTACAGAGGTCAGCATCATGCTTGTAGCCAGAGAGCTGGTAGGACTTTTGCGAAAAGTGCCCAGATCAAAACGAATCTTGATTGTGAAAAGGTCCACGGAGGTTGATCGGAAAAACTTGGAAAAAATCGGATACTACTCCTAGGTCTAGACTGCATTCCGCACGTGAGGGGGCCCGGGACTGCATACGAAGACCAATCGGCGGAGAATACATTTAGGGTTGTTTCAAACTTACTTTGGAACGGAGGCGTCAAAGACACAGTCATAGCAGGCATCTGCGGTCTTAGAACAGTCGGATATAATAATTCAAGACAGTTTCAGCCTGCGGTTGGACAGTGAAGGTTACCTGCCTCTGGTACAGGCTGTACCACAGGGGGGTGGTGCGGAACGTCCAAGACAGTGACGAAGCCCTTGATGGTGGATAGGGTCAAAGAGTTTGAGGTAAGACGATCTTTGCAGAGCCGTACACAGCAACACCGTATAGTCCAGTTTGGAACGGACCCAAGGCCTCTGTAGAGGTGCTGCAGCAAAGTTTTCTTATCAGCGCCCCGTCGGTGTGCGCTAAGACCCGCACAGGAATATTCAGTGTTTCTGGCAAGCAGTTTTGTGGTTTTTGATGTGGCTGAGAAAGTTAAGTTTTGGTCAAAAATGACTCCCAGAAATTTGGCCTCTTTAACAGCTGGAATGGGAGATTTCCCTACTTGAAGTTCAGGATCTGGAAAAACTGACGGAAATTATGGAAGTGAATACACTGCGTCTATTGTTGGAGAAAGGTGAAACCGTTTTCATCCGCCCACCGATGGATTTTATCTACGCAAAGCTGGAGCCTGCGCTGGACACTCGGGGTACAGGTTCCAGTTGCGTAGACAGCAAATCATCCACAAACAATGAGCAGTCTGAACCCTGCTGAACTGATTGAACAATGTTGTTGATTTAATACTAAAGAGGGCAGGAGACAGTATGCTCCCCTGTGGAACACCCAACTCCTGCTCGTGGACATCAGAGAGAGTGGTGCCAACCCGGACCTGAAACTGTCGTTCTGCCAAAAATTTTGAATAAAAAGCGGAAGATGACCTCGAAACCCAGATCGTGGAGATCATGAAGTATCCCCGACTTCCAGGTAGTATCGTAGGCCTTCTCCAAGTCAAAGAAAATTGCCACTGCATGCTGTCTGTTCAGAAAGCGTTCCGAAGTGTAGATTCCAGACGAATCAAATGGTCAACTGGTAGTCCGATGTTTGCGGAAACCACACTGTTCTTTCGCCAAAAGGCCATCGGTTTCGAGTTTCCACATGAGCCTAGCATTGACCATTTTCTCCATCAATTTGCAGACACAGCTGGTCAAAGCTATGGGACGGTAGTTTGATGGATTAGAAAGATCTTTTCCAGGTTTGGGGATGGGAATAATGAGGGCTTTCGCCAAGAGGGTGGAAAGAAACCTGTAGTCCACACATGGTTGTATACTGTAGCAGTATGTTCAGACCTTCTTGCGGAAGATGTTTCAACCAGTTGATAATGAATTTCATCCATACCTGGAGAGGAATCGCTGCAAGAAAGTAAGGCAGATTTCAGCTGTTTAACGTGAAAGGGAAGAATGTCGTCTTCCATGTTGTCGGACGAAAAGTTTGCAGGGTGATTTTTCTTTAGGGCTTTGTTTTTGACCAAATGTGGTGATTGTTGGAGAGAGTAGGAATTCTTTTCATGGTTGAAGCCAGCCAGATTAGCAACTGCTTTTTTGTCTGTTATTAAAGAGTCAGAAACTGTGATTGGTTCACAGTGGGACAGGTGGTTCTCCCTTGATTTTCGTAATTGATGTTCCACACTTATTTTCTTGGAAGTTTTCGAATGTCAGGCCTGGAGCAGAAGCTTCTCCAGGGACGCGTCTTTTACTGATTTTAAATGTGTGTCTCGATTTGGCCACGGAGTTTTTGATGGGCTCGTGCGTTGGGTACCCGAAGGACGTGGTATACCTGACGCTGAGCCGTTTTCGAATTTGGAAATTTTTTGGCAGTCTGAAATCATAACCAGCGGTGTTTTTGGATTTGAAGTTTATCGGAAGAACACTGGAAGACAACTTTAGCACACTTGATCATAGTGTTTCGTCAGTGATTCTGCGGGGTCCGGACTTGAGAACGTCAGTGTCTGGAACTCTTAGAAATAGTGGCTGCAAATAGATCACCAGTTTGCTATCTTATAATTTAGATGTTGAGAGACAGAGTCGTGTTCAGTTATGAAGGTTGTAGAAGGCACAGGAAATGGTCACTTCGTGCGATTCGTCTCATGACAGGACCACTCATAGTCCAGGACCAGCGAGGGGTCACAAACCGAATCTAAAAACACGAAAAGTGACCCTGTGGAGAGTGGAGGTTAAATAAGTTGCAGATCCGTCGTTCAGACAACAAAATCCTAAATCCGAAAGGAACATCCTCAATAGCAGACCTTGGAATGACGTACTGAAAACACTACCCAAAGAGGAGTGTGGACCGTTTAAGTCACCACCCAGCAAAAAAAGGTCGAGGAAGTTCTTCTATCAGACTGAAAGGTCCTGACGACAACCGGGACCAGAAGGAGGTAAATAAAGAGTAAAGATTGTCACGTCTTGTGGGAGAGTGACCTTCGCAGCACAGTTGAAGGGAGGTAGGTCAGAGCGACAGGATATACCAGCAGCGTTTTGTGTATGAGAAGGGCAACACGCCCGACCGTCCCAGATGGATGGTTGTGAGGGTTTTGGAAAAGGAATATTAAAGCAGAAAGGTAAAGGTACTTGGCTTCGAATTTTGGGTTTCTTGAAGAGCCACGACAGACGGTTTAGATTGACACAGAAAGCTGCAAGTCCTCAAAGTTGGAATTTAGGACCACGGATATTCCTTTGGATTATGTATTATCCATGGTGCATGAGGCGAAAAGGAGAGAGATTCGGTATCGCCTCCTCAACATCTGCTTGTATAAAAGTGTCCAATTTGTTGCTTAATTTCACTGGACTATCTTGCAGACCTGCGGCAGATTGCCAAAGGAGAAGTAGGTCTGGGTTTGGGAGACGGTGGAGGTTTTTCATATCTCCACCATCTCCACACTGGGTTGAAAACTCCCTTGCCCGCAGGGCATGGAGAGGAGTTCGAGGTGGGGTGCTGGTTTTTTACTTGACAGCACAGAATGTTGTAGGAATGCAGGGCAGTACTGGGTGGTGGCGTATTTTTGGCCCTCCACCAGAGGCCCTCATTGGGGTTGAGAGGTGGTGGACTGCTTCACCAGACTGACAGTTTTTCCTTGCACATTGTCATCGAAAACGTAAAGTTATCAGTCTGACAGCTGATGGACCGAGTTGGACTGTGGAACTTACTTTACGGCCGAAGATACGAGAAGCTGTCGGGGCAACTGACTGCCCACAATGCTTGCGGGCTTCAAAAAAGGAGATCTTCTTTTCTGTCTTAAACCCCTTTGTATTGCAGATTTGAATCCACCGAGGACAATTCCGTGAAGAGGAGGGCATGGTCGCACCGCAGTTTGACACATGGCTGCCCAGGATTTAACACGGCTCATCATGGGTTGGCTTTGCAGGCAAATACACCACACCTCCTGCCAGGACAGCGGTCTCAGACATGGCCAAAATTCTAGGCATCGGAAAGCACTCAACGGGGACCGGAACGTTACAATGAACCCCGGACAATAGGTAAGCCGACTTTGATGACCGGAGGCAGCACAGGGTTGCAGAATGTCAGAGTGGGTGTTGGTGTCCACTCTTTTGCACCCTTCTTTACTGTCCCAGCGTACCTCGGCTACACCCGGGGATGGCCAGTCGTTTTGATCATGCCTTGAAACACTGATAATTCCTGCAGCGAATACTCCGTTTGATGAATTTAATTGTTTGTGGGGAGTTACCCTGATCTCCTGTCCACAAGTTTCGTTGCCGTCAGAAGTGTTCGATTGTTTTGTGACTTACATTGAATAAGAAAGGACATTCCTCAAACCTCTTGATGGTCCGAGGGTTTGCTTATCCCTGAAAGCCCTTTTTGGATAGACAAAGGGCTCAAAGCTGAAAGGGGTCTTTCTTGCTCGTTCCTTCCATAAACGTGCCAGGAAGCCAAAAAACGGTCTTCTGTCTACCTCCATATCGAATCGCTGTCAGTAGCGAAATCCCTGAAATAGGGGATGCTTGCCTCTCTTTTATGGGGGGATGATTTTTGAAAAAAGCCATATTGATGAATTTGTGTTTCATCCTCCCCTTAACCACCCACCTTGGAGTCCAACTAAGGGGCAGGGCCAAGAAACCAAAGTCTTGACCCTCCGGCTTTGGGAGAGACAAACGTCAAACGGATACTAGCAATAAAACCCTATCCCCCCTGATCATGGCTCCAACTACCGGGGACAGAGAGCTGAGCCTGCAGGGGTTCACATGGCAGCAGGGGCACTGCTTGTTTGACCAGCCAAGAAGGGGAGCGATTCGTAACGGGGCAAGTGTACTCCCAGTCTAGGGAGAGGTCCGAGCCAAAGTGAGGTGTTGAGAGCACAGGCCTCTCACGCACTGGCCCTATCAATCACCAGGTACTCATTCCCCTCCGCCAAGTCGCACCGCACGGCAAACACGGAGGATTTAAAGAAGACCACAGGCTAGATAAAAGGGAGTGTGAAAAAGAAGCTTGGAAGGGGAGACGACAGATAGAAAGGCATATAAGGGAGGCAGGAAAACAAGAACAGGAGAAAGGGCGGGTTATTCTTGTCAGGATCTCACCCTTAGCTATTCTGACATGGGAAGCCTACCCGGGGCATCAACTCCTTACCACGTTATGCTTCGGCCAAACAGCACCTGCTAAAAAAACCTCTCAGGCATAGAAGAGTATTGAAAAAAACCAGCCTATCTACGCGTATTGTTGCCCCCGCCGCAAAGTAAGGGATCATCGCGAACCACGCACGCCTCCGACCACGTCAAGGTCGCTACCCCCGGGGGGGGCTGGGAGTGGGTAAGGTGGAGAGGACAGGGGATGTTGGATAGTGTGGAGTGGGGATAAGGTTGGAGAGGAAAGGGGATGTGGATAGTGTGGAGTAGGGTCTAGGTTGGGGTGGGAGTGGGGATAAGGTTGGAGAGGACAGGGGATGTTGGATAGTATGGAGTGGGGTCTAAGTTGGGGTGGGAGTGGGGATAAGGTTGGAGAGGACAGGGGATGTTGGATAGTGTGGAGTAGGGTCTAGGTTGGGGTGGGAGTGGGGATAAGGTTGGAGAGGACAGGGGATGTTGGGATAGTGTGGAGTAGGGTCTAGGTTGGGGTGGGAGTGGGGATAAGGTTGGAGAGGACAGGGGATGTTGGGTAGTATGGAGTGGGGTCTAGGTTGGGGGTGGGAGTGGGGATAAGGTTGGAGAGGACAGGGGATGTTGGATAGTGTGGAGTAGGGTCTAGGTTGGGGTGGGAGTGGGGATAAGGTTGGAGAGGACAGGGGATGTTGGATAGTGTGGAGTAGGGTCTAGGTTGGGGTGGGAGTGGGGATAAGGTTGGAGAGGACAGGGGATGTTGGATAGTGTGGAGTGGGTCTAGGTTGGGGTGGGAGTGGGGATAACGTTGGAGAGGACAGGGGATGTTGGATAGTGTGGAGTAGGGTCTAGGTTGGGGTGGGAGTGGGGATAAGGTTGGAGAGGACAGGGATGTTGGATAGTGTGGAGTAGGGTCTAGGTTGGGGTGGGAGTGGGGATAAGGTTGGAGAGGACAGGGGATGTTGGATAGTGTGGAGTAGGGTCTAGGTTGGGGTGGGAGTGGGGATAAGGTTGGAGAGGACAGGGGATGTTGGGTAGTGTGGAGTAGGGTCTAGGTTGGGGTGGGAGTGGGGATAAGGTTGGAGAGGACAGGGGATGTTGGATAGTGTGGAGTGGGGTCTAGGTTCGGAAGGGAGTGGGGATAAGGTTGGAGAGGACAGGGGATGTTGGATAGTGTGGAGTGGGGTCGAGGTTGGGGTGGGAATGGGGATAAAGTTTGAGAGGACAGGGGATGTTGGATAGTGTGTATATGAAGGAAAACAGACGGAGGGGGGGATCAGAGAGAAACATCCGAAGTACCTGTAGTGTGAGTGGTGTGTGTGTGTGTGTGTGTGTATGTGTGCGTGTGCGTGTGCGTGTGCGTGTGCGCGTGTGCGTGTGCGTGTGCGTGCGTGTGTGTGTGTGTGTGAACGAGTGGGCAAGCGTAAGCGTGCATGCGTGTGTGTGTGTCTGTGTATGCGTGTGTATGTGTTTGTGTGCGCGAGCACGTGCGCTTGTGTTTTGTGCGCGCGCGTTTTGTGTGTGTGTGTGTGCTGGGCGCGGTGCGCTTGTTTTGTATGTGTAGGTGTGTAAGTGCGAGCACGCACGCTTTTGTGTGTGTGTGTTGTGTGTGTGTGTGTGTGTGTGTGTGTGTGTGTGTGTGTGTGTGTGTGTGTGTGTGTGTGTGTGGTGTGTGTGTGTGGTGTGTGTTGTGTGGTGTGTGTGTGTGTGGTGTGTGTGTGTGTGTGGTGGGTGTGTGTGGTGTGTGTGTGTGGTGGGTGTGTGTGGTGTGTGTGTGTGGTGTGTGTGTGTGTGGTGTGTGTGTGGTGTGTGTGTGTGTGTGTGTGTGTGTGTGTGTGTGTGTGTGTGTGTGTGTGTGTGTGGGGTGTGAGCGTGCGCACGTGCCTGCAGGCGTATGCGTTCGGTGTGCGTACATGTGTGTGTGTGCGTGCGTGCGTGTGTGTGTGTTGTGTGTGTGTGTGTGTGTGTGTGTGTGTGTTGTGTGTGTGTGTGTGTGTGTGTGTGTGTGTGTGTGTGTGTGTGGTGTGTGTGTGTGTGTGTGTGTGTGTGTGTGTGTGTGTGTGTGTGTGCGTGCGTGCGTGTGCGTGTGCGTGCTGCGTGCATTCATCGGTTTTGAGCTCCGTGGGAGTACGCGCGCACTTGCATGCGTGTTTCAGTGTATGTGCGTGCGTGAGTGCATGGGTGCGTGCGGTGTCTGTGTGTGTATCTGTGTGTTTGCCTGCGTGGTCGCAAGCGCGAGCGCACGCGCGTTTGTATGCATGAGAGCGTGAGCAAGTATGTTTGTGTTCGTGATTGCGCGCGTGCGTGTGTGTGTGTGTGAGCTTGAGCGCAATTGTGTGCGCGAGTACGCACCCGTGTGTGTGGGTGTGCGTGTTTAAGCGCGCGCGCGCCGATGGCGCGTGAGCGTTTGAGATGTGTGCGTGTGTGTGTGTGTGTGTGTGTAGGTCGTTTGTGTGGGCAGTGTGTGGTGTGTGTGTGTGCGTGTGTGCGTGTGTGCGTGTGTGCGGTGTGCGTGTGTGCAGTCGTGTGTGTGCGTGTGCCTGTGCGCGCGCGCGCGGTTTCTGGTGTGTTGGTGTGTGTGTGTGTGTGTGTGTGTGTGTGTGTGTGTGTGTGTGTGTGTGTGTGTGCGTGCGTGCGTGCGTGCGTGTGCGTGTGTGTGCGCGCGCGTGGTGCGGGGTTTGTACGTGTGTGTAAGTGCGAGCACGCACACTTGTGTGCGTGCGCGTGTGTGGTGCGCACGTGCCTGCAGGCGTGTGCGTTCGTGTGCGCGTTCGTGTGTGCGTACATGTGCGTGTGGTGCGTGCGTGTGTGCTGCGTGCGTCTGTGCGTGTGCTGCGTGCGTTCATCGGTGCAATCCGTGGGAGTACGAGCGCACTTGCATGCGCGTTTCAGTGTACGTGCGTGCGCGAGTGCATGCGTGCGTGCGCGTGTCTGTGCGTGTATCCGAGTGTTTGCCTGCTGGTCGCAAGCGTACGCGCGTTTCTATGTACGAGTGCGTGAGCAAGCATGTTTGTGTTCGTGATTGCGCGCGTGCGTGCGTGCGTGCGTGCGCGCGTGCAAGTGTGCGTAGATGAAGACGTCCGTGTGCGTCCGTGCGTGCGTTCGTCTGCGCGCGCGAGCGCCAAGAAGGGGGAAAGGGAAGTGCATGTGTTCAGCCTCCAATTGTTTCCCCTAAAGAGAACCATTTATCAGAAGCTGATCACTTAGGTCTGGAAGGAGTTGGGGGGGGGGGGGGGGGGGGGTCTGAATTATTTTTGGATGTTTACTTTGACCAAAACATTGCTGGCGGAAAGAAGTAGCGAAACTTAAGTTTCATTTACTGGAGGAAAACATGAAGAGCATGGGAGTTACATGGGATAGGGGTGGGGGCGAATGGTGTAACGGCAGAACTCATTCTCATGTACGGAATCTGCATGGTTGGAAATATTCCTTTTCGATCAGCAAATGAACTATACAGGCACAAAAAAAACGATGGGGAGGGGGTTAATTTTTTGAAACAAGAAATGTTTGAAGTGGTTATAACGGACATTTTAAGGCTGAACACTACCACGGCTTATTTTATCGTGAGCGAGGTGTGGTACAACATATGTTATGCACCATCGAGTTTCCGTGTTATAAACATGAATGGATGCAAGAAGATTGTAGCATAACCTGCTCGGGACCCTTTCTTCTGTAGGACCACCAGCGGCAGATGGTAAAAACTGCACGGTTTTTATTTTAAATTTTTTTTTTTTTTTTTTGGGGGGGGGGGGGGGGGGAAGATATTGAAAGGTCTTAACCGTCTCCATGTTCCAATCTCTTGCCAGGTCCAATGAACGAACAAATTTCAAAGTACAAGGTACAGAGAATCGTTTGAAGATCTGCTGCCAACGTGGAAGTCAAAATTTGGGAACAGGAAGTTTGGGGGGGGGGGGGGGGGGTGCAGTGTAAAGAAAGGGCTGTATAGTGTTTGACCACAGCATTTAACCCTGTACTGCTTCAGTCGACAAACATGGGATTGAAAAATATGCTGCTGTATTCAATTAAACATTCATGCAACATGGCTTTATTCTGCAACATTTTATTACTGTATTCAAAAATCGCCCATCAAATCCAGCATTTTAAAACAAAATTTTGATTTTCCCGTCGAGTCGAGTGTCAAGAATGTCTTAAACAGGGAAATGCCGGATAAATCTCAGGTTTGGCAACCGGGTTCTATTCATTTCAACACCCTTAAGGACTAGAATAAGACGTAAATACACAGCAAAGGCGGGCAGGGCACAGCGTTCGGGGGGGGGGGGGAAGGGCTGTATGAAATTGCATCTGTATGCCTGTGTATCCATGCATGTACATTTTTGTGCGCATTTGTGCATATGGGGGGGGGGGGGGGGGGGATGGAAGGGAGAAAAGCACTCAAGTATTTCAGTTCCGAGGGCCTCTCAAAGTTACACCGATTTCCTGTTCATTTTCTTCAGTTACAAATTCTTAAAACTTCTGAAATTGTTCGAATGCACATTTTGAAACTGAAGTGTGAAGTATACATTTTTTTGTGTGCAATGGTTGAATACGAAGGCGCCTCTTCACTTCAATTTTATCATTTAAAGCGGTATCTGCACACAGATGTAGCTCTTGGTAACGCAAGGAATACCCGTGCAAGAAACGTACTTGTTTAGGATTAATTTTAACACCGAGAACCACAGGGGCTACGGTGTTATTTCGTTAACTCAATTACTAACACGGTCTATTGCTTCAATAAAGCTGGCGTTTGAATTTGGTTTCAGGAAAAAAAACTTTTCAAATTTTGGGGCTTTTCATCTTGAGACCGACCTTTTGTTCAAGTTGAATTTACCTTTTCCTTGGCACTTGATTGATCTAATCTGACCAGTTGATTAGTTTTGGAAAAGTGTCCCGAGTTCAGGCAATAGTTGCGATATGGAACGACATGGTCAACCAGTTTGTAAACACTAAATTGATTTTATATTCCTTGCAGCGAGCTCGACATTGATGCAAGTTACTTGAAAATACACACTACATCACGCCACTATTTAACAGGGGATTTCAAAGAGCTTTTGCAAACTGCTCGTAAATGGAAACGAACCCGGTTTCAAAACCAGATAAGATAATGTTGCTTATAGCCCAGCCGACCGCAAAGGGCCATATCAGGGCTGTCACCACGTTAAAATCAACTCCAGTCATAATAATAATAAAAAAAAAAAAAACCTTTCACACATCTCTTTAAATGACATGTAGAAACGCAGCATAAACTTTGTTAAAAATCTTTGTGCCGTAAAATCTTAAATCAGATGAAAAATTTTAATCTCTCAAAAACTCAAGGATCACGTCAGGCGGGAGATCCCTGAACAGGATCTTCATGGACTCCGCCGTAAAATGTTTGTGTCTCACATCGTGCAAGTCCCAACACTCTAAAAGAACATGTTTCATCGTGAGTGGCGCATGACATGGAATGCACCACGGAGCTTCTTCACTCTTTAAAAGGTTAAAAATGGGTAAAATACGAATGGCGGTGGGCAGTCGGCACAGAACAGTTTCCTCTTTACGACCTCCCGACGTAGATGGGAGGAAATCCTTAAGGTTTGGACGGATCTGAAAGAGTTTGTTACTCGTCTGTGTGTTCCAATCCTGCCAGAGGTCTCACATAATCGTTAATTTTGGGTTTCACGTCTGAGCAGGGGATATAAATGTTGGACAGTTTCTTGTGGCGTTCTTGGCTAAACGATCAACCATTTCGTTCCCGCCGATGCCAACATGACCAGGAACCCAAGCAAGAGTAATGTTGTAACCGTCCGTCTTCAACATGCTAAAAAGTTCGAAAAAATGTAAAAGTTCTGGATGCTGAAGGTTGCGGCCAGTCTATTGCCTCCAAAGCTGACAGCGAATCCGACAGAACCAGAAAGTCCCTCTTCGAAGAACGTGAGATTGTCTTCAAGCCAAAACCAGAGGGTAAGTTCAGCAGAATAGACAGAAGCATCTGAATGAATATGTTCCAACAGTATCTGAGGAGCCCCAGGGCAGTAGGCTGCACAGGCCACTCCATTTCGCACTTGGACCCGTTGTGGATACAGTTTGACAGGCTGGGATTTGGACAGAGGTCCGCCTACCATGCCTTGTACGCCAGAGAGCTGGTAGGACTCTTTGCGCAACGCTGCAAGAATCGAACGAATCTCTGGTGTGACAACGGTCACCGGAGGTTTGATCGGCCCCTTGGAAACATCCGACACAATCCCTAGGTCTAGCCCTGCATTCCGCACGTGAGGCCGCCTACGAAGACCAAACGGCGGAATACATTTCGGGTTGTTTCAACTTACTTTGGAATGGAGGGTAAAGACAGTCATAGGCAGGAATCTGCGGTTCTGAGAACAGTCGGATTCACTAATTCCAAAGGGACATTTTGCCTGTGGTAGGACAGCGAGGGTTCAACGCTCTGCGTACAGGCTGTACCACAGGGGTGGTGCGGAATGCTCAAGACAGAGATGAAGCCTTGATGCGTGGAGATCGGGTCCAGAGTTTGGAGGCAAGAGGATCTTGCGGAGCCATCCACGGCACAACGTCGGTCCAGTTTGGAACGGACCAAATGCTCTGTCGAGGTGCAGCAAAGTTTTCTATTCAGCGCCCCAGTCGGTTGTGCGCTACGACGCCGGGAATATTCAGAGCTTTCTGGCCAGAAGTTTTGAGGTTTTTGATGTGGCTGCGCAAGTTGCGTTTTTGGACAAACCTAACTCCCCTGGGAATTTGGCTTCTTTTACAAGGCATGGTGACTTGTCCGCGAATTTCAGGATCTGCAAAGCAATGACGAAAAATTGTGAAATGAATTGACTGAGTTTGGTACGGAGAAGGTAAACCCGTTCTCCTCGGCCCACTGTTGGATTCTGTGACACCACAGTTGCAGTCGACGCTGTACACTGGGTAACAGATACAGCACAAAGTCATCAACAAAAGGACTCGGTGTTCCCGATTGGAACAATGTCTAAATTTTAATGCTGACCCGGGCGGGAGAAGGATGCTCCCCTGTGGAACACCAACTCCTGCCCCTGGAAGTCAGAGAGTGTGGTGCCAACACGCAGCTGGGAACTGTCGATCGGCCCTAAAACTTTCTGAATGAACAGAGGCAGGTGACCCCGACAACCAAGTTGTGCAGGTCCATGAGGACTCCTGCTTTCCACGTGGAGTCGTCCGCTTCTCGGGTCGAACAGATCGCGACCACCAGTGCTTGTTACACACCGGCATTGCGGCTGGTGGTTTTCCCGCCGGATTAGATGGTCAACCCCATGCGAGGTACATCCGGAAACCGCCTGTTCACTGGCCAAAAGACCCATCCGGTTATCCGCTTGCCACATCGACGGGATGGCGTTGGACCATCTTTTCCATCCGCTTATAGACGGCAGGTGGTCCCGCGCCCGCTTGGGCGATCGATGCAGGGTTGGTAAGGTCTTTCCAGGCTTTGGAATGGGATAGCTCAGGGCTTTCGCCGGAGGGCGGTAGGACCCTGTGGTCCAGATTCTGGTTCTAGATTGGCGACCGAGTCTGGAGACAGCTATCTGGAAAATGTTTATTTGTCCCACAACCTGATAATGATGTCATCCAGGCCCCGGGAGGCAGAATCCGTGCCGGTTTGCTAAAGAGAATTTGAGTTCAACGATTGAAACCGGAATTCTCGGTTCAGAGTTGTCCGATGTGAACTTGTATGAAGGAATTTTTTTTAATTTTTTTTCTCTCAAAACTCTTCGGTTCTTCAAAAGACTGGGAGATTTATTTGAAGATGAGTTCTGTTGGATGGTGGCAGGCCACCCGATTGTCAACACAGCTTGTTTGTCAGTTGATCACGAGCGTCAGCAAATTTCAGGATGAATGAGGGGTTGGTGGTTCTTCCCTTTGATTTTCTTAATGATGGTCACCAACTTTTTTCTTGGAAGTTTTCGATGTCAGCCTGGAGCAGACACTTCGCCCGTGACGACGTTTACAGAATTTACCAGTGTCTCGATTTAGCACGGAGTTCTGATGGGCTCGAGCGATGGGACCTCGAAGGTCGTTGTTATCCCGACGCTGAGCCCGGTTTGCGACCTTTTGAAAATTTGTGGCAGTTGACTCGACCCGGGTGTTTTTGGCATTTGAAGTTTATCGGACGCCATGGAATCAGGTTATCGCCACTTGATCCGGTTGTCCGTGCTTCTGCTGGGTCTGGACTCTGAAAAAACTCGTTGGGGGTCCTGGAATTCTTTAGAAAATAGTGCTGCAAATAGATCCCAGTTTTCTTTCTTATAATTGCGCATGTTGCGAGACAGAGGCGGTTTCAGTTCATATGGGCTGTAACAGAACAGGAAAATGTCACTTCCGTTGCCGATGTCTGGACCGCCCACTTCATAGTCCAGGACCACCGCGATGGGGTCACCCCCCGGACCACATCTACTAACGAAAGATGAACTGTGGACGGAGTGGAGATCAGTTGCAGGGCTCCCCCCCCCCCCCCCGTCCCGTTTCCCCGCCACCACACACAAATCCACATCCGAACCCGGACATCCCTTAATTAGCATGACTCTGGATCGACGTTACTCGGCATACCCAAAGAGGATTGTGACCGTTTCATTAAAGTCCCCCAACAGCAAACAAGGTCGAGGAAGTTCTATCAGATGACACGGTCTGACGAAAACCGGGACAGAAGTTGGGAGATACAAGCGGACCAGATTGTCAGTCTTGTGGAGATGACTCTCGCAGCTCACAGCTGAAAGGGTAGGACAGAGTGACAGGACTTATTCACAGTATTAGTGTAGGAGACGGGCAACCCGCCGACAGTCCCACCGTGGATGGGTTGTGCAGTTTTCGAAAGATTCAAGCAGAAAGAGTAAAGGTGCTTCTGGCTTTGCATTTGGGTTTCTTGAAGAGCCACGACGGAAGGTTTCAGAGACTGACACAGCAAGCTGCAGCTCCTCGCAGTTGGAATTTTAGCCAGGAATATTCAATGGAATATTGTACTATCCTTGGTTCCAGCGGTGAAAAGGAGAGAGATCCGGTCATCTCAACGTCTGTTTCCCTGGCGAGAATTTGTTCTTGAGTTTAAACTGGACTATGTGGTCTACAGACCTGCTGCAGACTTGCCAACAGGTGAATGTCTGGATAATGGGGATGGAGGTTTCTTTCTCCTCTCCACCATCTCCACACTGGGATGGAACTCCCTTGCCCCCCCGGGCACTGGACAGAGGAGTTCGAGGGCGGGAATGGCTGGTTTTTTAATCTGCCCAGCGCAGATGGATGTAGGACTGCTGGGCAGTCTGAGGACTAGTGGCGGTTTTTGGGCCTCCACAGGGGCAGTCACTTTGGGTTGGAAGGTTGGTGACCTGCTACCAGCGTTGCCTAATCTACTTTGCCAAGTCTTCGAACAGTTTGCCGTCAGTTTGGCGCAGACTGACCGAGTGGGGAACTGCGGGACTGTCTTTACGGGCCGAAGCATAAGAAGCTGTTGGAGGTTGATGCCACAATGCTTGCGTGCCTAAAAAAAAAGGAGATTTTCATATTTGTTTAACCCTTTGAATGTGGATTCTGACTCCCCCCAAAAGCAGGGCCCCGTTTTTGAAGGAGGCGGATGGTCGCCACCGCAGTAGCACAATGTGCCGGATCTTTACACTGCCCATCATGCAGTCGCCTTGCAGCCACACACAGCACACTGCCCCGACAGCGGTCTCTGACCTGGCCAAACCTCTGGCCTCAGGACCGCCTCAGCGGGCGGGCGGCATATACAGTGAACCGCCCCTTCAGGTTACCCAAACTTTGATGACGGAGGCGCACAGGGTTTGCAGAATGTCAGAAAGAGGGTGTTGGGGGTCCACTCTCTTTCGCACCTTTCTTTCCGTCACCCTGCGCACCCTCGTCACACCCTGGGATGCCAGTTCCGTTTTGATCTATGCCCTCTGCGACACTGTTAGATCTCTGCAGCGAAGGACTCCTTTCGCTGAATTCACTTGTTTATGGGGCGTCACTTGAATCTCCCTGTCCACTCGTTTTGTGGACTTCAGCTGTTCAGCTTGTTTTTCGCGTTTCCCATTGATGACGAAAACGGCTTCCTCAACCTCTAGGCTGGACGGAGGCGTCACTGCTAATCCCTAGAAGCCCTTTTGGATAGCAAAAGGGCTCGACGCTGAACGGGTTCTTACCTGCTCCGTTCCCTTCCATCAGAAGCCAGGAAGCCCAGAAACTGTCCTCGTCGTTTCTGTATCTGCATCCCTGTTCAGAATTGAAGTCCCTGACATAGGGGATGCTGCCTTCCTCTTCCTTTTGGGTGGGGTTGTTTTTGTAAAGCCGTAATTTAGTTTGTGTTCATCCATCCCTTACCACCCCCCTTGGAGTCCAACTTCAGGATAAGATAAGCTACGTTGGCTTATAGCAGCTGGTGTGCGAGCGGACCGCAAAGGGCCATACTCAGGGCTGTCACCAGTTTAAACATCAACGCACCCGTCCCTTATAAAACAAAAAAAAAAAAAAAAAAAAAAACCAACCTTTCATACCTCACGTTAAATGCCATCATCCCAGAAACGCACCAGAAACTTTGTATAAAAATCTTTCTTCCGTAAAAACTTTTAAATCCGATGAAATGTTAATCTCTCTCAACAAACCAAGGCTCACATCAGGCGAGACCTCCCTGAACCAGGATCTTCATGGACTCCCGCTGTAACTGTTTGTGTCTCACATCGTGCACGTCCACACTCTAAAAAGAACATGTTTCATTGTGAGTGGCGCCCTGACATGGACAACTAGCACCACGGGCTTCTTCCCTCTTTAAAGGTAAGCCAGGGTAAAAATACGAACTGGCCGCGTGAGCGCCGGCACAGAACGTTTCCTCTTTCCGACCTCCCGTCGTGGATGGGAGGAAGTCCTTAAGGTTTGACGGATCTGAAAGCGTTTGTTTACTCGTTCTGTGTGATCCAATTCCTCCTGCCAGAGGTCTCTCACCTATTCGTAATTTTTCGGTTTCACATTGAACCGGGGATATAAATGTTGGACAGTTTCTCTTTGTGAGCGTTCTTGGCTAAACGATCAACCATTTCTTTCCCCGCCGAGCCCACATGACCAGGCACCCACGCAAGAGTAATGTTGTAACGTCCGCTGTCCACTTGCTACAGTTCATCCGACATGCAAAAAAAAGTTCTGGATAGCTGCAGGTTGCGGCCAGCTATGGCTCCAAGCTGACAGCGAATCCGACCAGAACCAGCAAGTCCCTCTTTGATGAATGTGAGGTTATCTTCAAAGCAGTACCAGCGCAGTCAGTTCCGAGAATAGACAGAAGCCTCGGAATGGATATGTTCAACGTATCTGGAAGGAGCCCGAGGCCGTAGGCTGCCAGGCACTCATCCACAGACTTGGAACCGTCAGTTGAAAACTTTTTGATTAGGCTGGGGAATTTGGGAACAGGGTCAGGCATTACAATGCTTGAACGCCTATGAGCGTGGTCGACTCTTTGCGAAAAGCTGCAGGGATCGAAACGACTTCTGGAGTGAAAAAGGTCCCGGAGGTTGTTTCATCCGGCCACCTTGGAAAAACTCGGACACTACTCCCCGGCTTTAGTCCTGCATTCCGCACGTGAGCTGCATACGAAGACCCCAACGGCCGGACTACATTAGGGTTGTTTTCAAAACTTACATTGGTAACAAAAAAACACACGGAGGTCAAAGCCCCGTCATAGGCGGTTCTGCGGTATGCGGGAACAGATCGGAGATAATAATTTAAAGACCTTTCAGCTGCGGTTGGACTGAAGGTTCGGCCCGCCTCTGCGTAACAGGATGGAACAGGGGTGGTGCGGACCGCTCCAACGACCGAGACGCAAGCCCTAGATGGTGGATCGGTCAATGAGTTTGAGGTAAGATGCTCTTTGCGGAGCCGTAGACAGCAAACGATTCGTCCAGTTTGGAACGGGACCCAGGGCTCTGTAGAGGGTTGCACCAAAGTTTTCTTATCAGCGCCCCAGTCGGTGAGCGCTACGCCCGCCCGAATATTCGCGGGGGGGGGGCTTCCTGGGCACGAAGTTTGGGTTTTGAGTGGCTGGAAAGAAAACGTTGATGTTTCTGGTCAAACATGACTCCCAGAAATTTGGCCTCTATAACAGCCTGGGAATGGAAAATTGTTGCTAGCCTTTCGGATCTTGAAAAAACTGACGTGGGAAATTATGGAACGTGAATACGCTGCGTCTTTGGTTCGAGGAAAAAAGATGAAAACCGTTTTCCATCCGCCCACCGGATGGATATTATCTACGCAAAGCAGGAGCTGCGCTGGGGACACTCGGGGACAGCTTCCAGTTGCGTAGCAGCACAAATCATCACCAAACAATGAGCAGTCTGAACCCCTGGGCTGAACTGATTAACAATGTTGTTGATTTTTAATCCTACGAGGGCAGGAGACAGGATGCTCCCTGTGGAACACAAACCTTCCTGGCTCGTGGACATCAGAGAGAGTGGTGCCACCGGCCTGAAACTGTCGTTCTGCAACAACATTATCAATTAAAAAGAGGAAGATGCCCCCTTCGAAAAACCAAGCTCGTGGCGATCATGAGTACCCGACTTCCAGGTGGTATCGTAGGCCTCTCCAAGTCGAAGAAAATTGCCACTGTTCCAGCCGTTTGTTCAGAAAGGCATTCCGCAAGTGTAGATTCCACGACGAATCAATGGTTCCTGTACTCCGTGTTTGCCGAAACACACTGTTTCTTTCGCCAAAAGCGCCATCGGTTTCAAGGTTCCACATGAGCGCTTAGCGTTTTGACCATTTTCTCCCTCTGTTTACAGGACACCGCTGGTCAACAGCTATGGGGCCGGTTGTTGGATGGATTAGACAGGATCTTTTCAAGGTTTGGTGGATGGGGATAATGAGGGCTGTCCGCCCCCCATAGAGGGTGGGGGAAAGCAGCCTGTAAGTCCCACGTGGTTGTATACCTGTACCCAGGATGTTCAGACCGTCTTTAGCGGAAGATGTATCCATAGTTGTACTGACATGTCATCTATACCTGGAGAGGACGCGCTGCAAGAGGAGTAAGGCAGAATTCGCTCGTTAATGTGCGAGAAGACTTGTCGTCTTCCCTTTGTCGGAATGAAAAGTTGCCGGGTGATATTTCATTTAGGGCTTTGTTTTTTGACAAAAGTGACTGATTTATTAGGTCCCACTAAGGGGAAGGGCCAAGAAACCAATGTCTTGACCCCTTCCAGGCCTTAGTTTTTTTTTTTTTCCGGGGAGCGACGATGACAAACAGACGCACCCAACCCTACCCCCCCCTGATCATGCTCAAACTCCCGGAACAGAGAGCTGAGACTGCAGGGGTACATGGGCCGCCGGAGACCTGTCTGTCTTGACCCAGCCCAAGAAGGGAGCCGATTAGTACACCGGGCCAAACGAACGCCCTGTCTAGGAGAGGTCTGAGCCCCAAGTGCTGTGTTGAGGGCGCTGGCCCTTCAATCACCAGGATCTCCTTCCCTCCGACACAGGTGTCGCACCGCACGGCCAACGCGGCGGATCTTAAGACCAGAGCGAAAAGACCATTGGAAAAGAAGACTGAAGGGGAGACGAAAGATAGGAACCGGCCCACTAAGGACAGGCAAGAGAAAACAAGAGACGGCGGGTTACTCTTAGTCAGGATCCTCACCTTAGCCTTTCTGACATGGGAAAGAAGCCCTACCAGGGCATCATCCTTACCCACGTTACGCTTAGGCCATACCGCCTCCTTACCTCTCAGGCCTACAAAGCAGTGTGAAAAAAATACCAGCCTATCTTCCAAGTATTATGCCCCCGAAGCGCACAGTCCTTTTTACCAATCCAGGCTCACTTCGTCCTTCAACAGTTACGAGACGAAGTAACCCTGGATTAGGTTAAAATGCTGTTCTCTGAAAGTAGACTTCCAATCACACCAATCCAATAACGACCTACAAACATACATACTGTGGTAGGATTATCCGTATTTTTACTACAATTTTACTAAACAAAACATTACGTAGGTGGAGAAATTCCTACCAAAAATCTGGTATATTAGTAGGGCTTTACCAGACGGTGCGATTGATCTCTCTCTCTGTCTCTCTCCTCTCTAGGGGGGTGGTGTCGTTGCGGCAGGTACGACCGTAATTAACTGTCAATCGCTTGCCGTGTATTAAGGCAGTGTCAGACGCTACCCGGTGGGTTCCCTGTAATTAGCTGACGGCAACCTCCAGCGTGGCCAGGAATGACCCGCGGGCAACGGTTTTTTATAGTTAACACAGTCAGCAAGGCTGGTTTCGCCCCCCTTTTCCAGAGTTTTGCAGGAGAGCGGTCCAGGGCGGACGTGTTTTACTGTGCATAGTGACTATTGTGTTTTTGTTATTTTAGGTTTACTGAAGCACGGCTTGTGCTATTCAAGACCACAAGTTTTCCATACCCTGCATGTAGAGTATTATGTCAAAAAAGGAACTAGGTGACGCAGTGTTCTTTACCAGTGAAACCCGAACGAACATTGTTTTCTAGAAGGTGAGAAAAGGAACAAAGTGCAACCGACTGCTTTGGTAACGGAGACGACCTATCTTCACGGTTTGTTGGTTCAAGAAATGGAAAACGTTTGAAGGCAATATTGTTGACCACAGATATAGACATTTCAAAATGTGTTTGACTCATCGCTGAGTGGTTCCTTATCTCAATAATTGGGCTGCATTGTTGAAAGTCGGCCAAAGCAAAACAATCCATCAGCGTAAATTTGTTGGGCGTGGTTGAGACAGCTAACGTTCTGTTTAAAAAAAACCAAACAGCTACAAACCTGGCGTTCCTTTCTCAAGACGGCAGGTGAACATACCTGATTGTATGCTAGAAAACTTAATTCAACTTTCTGTGGGTTGGATAACTATCCTAACATTTCCCAAGCTAGGAATCAGTATAAAAGAACTGTTGTCGCCAAACGCCACCATTATTAGACTTATGCAACAGAATAACGATTTTCGAATGTTCTGGCAAACAAACTAGTCGGGTAGGAGCCTTAGTACAATTACCAGTATGGCGAGGAGTAGTGTGTAGCAGCACTATCTCCATATAAAAAAGGCTCCAAATATACAATGACGGGTGTGTCCTACTACTGGCGATTAGCGCCGCCCATCAAAAGCTTGGCTACAGCAGTCATGCTGTAACTCTGCCACCGCCAGTTGCAAGCCTGGGTTTTTTTTGGGGGAGGGAAAAGGGGAGCACAGCAAACTAGGCCAAACGACCCTATGTGATCACTTGACCTGCACAAGCGCGGAGTCTGCTGCTAATGACGTCAGGCCCGGCGCACTAGCAAAGTCGGGCGGCCCATACTGGACAGATGATCTCTATGATCACTAGACCTCATGCCCAAAGCGCCGGCAGACACCTGCAAAGCTCCGCGGCAAACTAGGCCAAACGACCCCCTTGTGATCACTTGTGCCTAGTTGCTTGCGGTTGCGCGCGGGACACAACCTGTTTAGTCACAAAGCAAGAAGAGGCCTAGACGTTCACTGCTTGTTTGTTTGTTGGTGTTTGGGTGTTTGTCCTACCACGATGCACCCCCCCTACCCCACCCAACCCCACGCATGCCTCACGTCACTTCTCTAAGTTCTTAATCAAGTTACCCCCAAAGTACTTCTACCTCGGGGGGTTGCGACCATGTCGGTGGAGGGTTTGCGTGGACCAGTGCTCCCTTTAGGCTCTGCTGGGCGGGGGGGCATCCATACTTTGGAGATAGGCTGTCTTTTTTCATTACTGCGTCTATGCCCTGAGAGGTGCCGATGCTGTTTGGCTAAGCGTAACGTGGTAAGGAGTTGCTGCCCCTGGTAGGGATCCCATGTCCAGATAAGGCTAAGGGTTGAGGATCCGACTAAGAGGTAAACCGCCTTTCTCCTTTTCTTGTTTTCTGCTCCCTTATTTGGCTTTTCTATCTTGTTCCCCTTCAAGTCTTCTTTTCCACATCCTTTCTCTCTGTGGACTCCTTAAATCGCCGCGTTTGCCGTGCGGTGCGACTGTGTCGAGGGGGAATGAGATCTCTGGTGCTTGAGGGGGCCGCGCTCTCAACACACACTTTGGCTCGGCCTCTCTATGACGGGAGTACACTTTGGCCCGGGTGTACTATTGGCACTCCCTTCTTGGGCTGGGTCAAAACAGCGGCAATTCTCCGGGCTGGCCAAGGTATCACACCTGCCAGTGCTCAGCTCTTGTTCCCGGAGTTGAGCATGATCAGGGGGGATAGGGTTGGTAGGTATTTGTCTGTTGTATGTCTCTCCTGCAGGGGAAGGGCGTCAGATTAGTGATTCTTGGCCCTGGCCCCTTAGTTGACTCCAAGGTGGGTGGGTAAGGGAGAGAGCGATGAAAATTATTGC
Organism: Conus ventricosus; assembly: GCA_018398815.1. NCBI lineage: Eukaryota > Metazoa > Mollusca > Gastropoda > Neogastropoda > Conidae > Conus > Conus ventricosus. The sequence continues at coordinate 38,279 of JAFLJL010017289.1, read as the reverse complement.
CTATAAATCTGACTTCCATTAACACTCATCCCCAAAAAACAGAAAAGTTCCGTCCTTTTCGCAAAGGGCGTCACAGGAGGCCGATGGAGACTCTGATTCTGAAAATGAACCAGGCAGTTGTCCGGACTTTCCGTGTCTTCTTGGTTGATCATGGGAAGTAAGGAGATGGACAAACTCTTTCTGCACAAATGCCGTTTGCAATACCGAAGGGGCTTCAAGGTATTTCAGGGACCACAGTCCATAAAGGGACTCAGCACGGCACCTTTCTCAACCAGGTGTACCAGTAAACAATCAGTGCAGCTGCTGCCAGTCCAAAGTTGTTGACCTGAGAGATCGGGTGACCCCCATAAACAGCTGAATTCTCTAAGGGCGTCTAGATGCCCAGCTCTTAGAGGCAGTCTCAGAGGCAGAGATCAAAGCGGAACTTGCATCCCAGGTGTGACAGAGGTGCATGGGTGCAGTGAAAAAAGGTGCAGAAAGAGTGGACCCCAGCACCCTCTTTCTGGCACCTTCTGCAATCCTGTGCTGCTCCTGTATCAAGGTAGGAAATCTGAATGTCCGTTCTACAAATGTATGTTCCGTCTCCCATGCGTTGCTTCAAATGCAGAAGTTTGGTCCTGTCAGAGGACGCTGTTCTGGGCGGAGGTGTGTGGGGTTAGTTGCCGGCAACCCATGATGGGGCGTGTTGTAGACCGGGCCTTGTGCACCCTGCGGTGGGGCCCCCCCCTCCTCTTCCCGCCAATGCCCTGTCTGGAAACCAGAGGTCAACCATCCCAACGGTAAAAACAGCACCACCGCCGCTCTCGTTTTTTGAAGCCCGCAGGCAAGTTGATGGCATTCAGCACGCCAACCAGGCATTTCCTACGCTTCGCGGTCAAAAAAAGTATCGCCCGTTCAGTCTGCGGGGGGGGGCCCCCCCCCCCCCCGGGTGTGCCAGACTGAACGATTTAACTTTACTCTCACACTTTGCAGGCAGCCCAGATAAGCTTTGGTGGAGCAGGTCCACACTTCCCACCCCACCGTGACTGCCCCTGGTGGAGGCCAAAAATTCCGCCAACCCTCAGACTGCAGCAGTCTACACACATCTGTGCTGGGCCGCATTACAAACCAGCACCCTCAACTCGAATTCCTCTGTCCCGTGCCCGTGCGGGGCAAGGCGTTCAACCCCGTGAGGAGATGGTGGGAGAGGAAGACACCTCCCCATCTCCCCACATCCGACCTCCACCATCTCCACCTCCAGGCCTTTGTCACCTGGGGCCCGAGCCCGCAGGTACCCCCGCCCCCCCCAGTCCCGTGCACACTCCACCCCCTCCCCCCACCCCCCCCCCCCACACTCTTCCGCTCCATTAGAGCGGGACGTGAAGCGGCGATGAACTAGATTTCTCTCCTTTTCGCTCTGCACCATGGATAGGAACTAATCCATTGGCATATCGTGGCTACCCCAACCTATTGCGGAGCTGCCGCTTCTGTGCACCCCCACCCCCCCACCTCACACACTTCCGATTTCCCTATTACCCCCCTATCCATTTTTTTCTACCCCCCCCCCCTCTTACCCTCTTTTCCTCTCTTAATTTTTATAATCTGTGTCTTCAGGAACACCCAAATTCCACGCCAGAGACCTTACTTTTCTGCTTTTTACTATTCTTCGAAAACCTGCACCACCATCCCCCGTTTGGGACGTCGGGCCCGGGTCGTTGCCCTCTCCTACACAAAACTTGTTTGTATCGTCCTGTCACTCTGTCTACCTCCCTTCAGGCTGTAGCTGCGAGAGTCACTCTCACAAGACTGTCGGCAATCTGTTCCCTTTATCTCTCACCTTTGTCCCGGTAGTCGTCAGGACCTTGTCAGTCTGATCGCCGCCCCTATACCCGACCTTTTTTGCGTTGGGTGACTTTACCGGTCACCCTCCTCTTTGGGGTAGTGCCGGTACGTCACCCAGAGTTGCTAATTGAGATATGTCCTTCAGACTTGGATTTGTGTTGTCTGAATGACGGATCTGCAAACTTATCTCCACTCTTCCTCAGGGTTCCCTTTCGTGTTTAGATTTGTCGGTTTGTACTCGCTGGTCCTGGATATGATTGGTCTGTCCATGACGATCTGCACGGAAGTGACCATATCCCTTGTCCTTCTACACCCTGAATAACTGAACACCATCTCAGTCTCTCAGCATCTCATTATAAGAAAGAAATGGGATCTATTTGCAGACCCTGTTTTTAGGAGTTCCCGGCCAACTGCATTTTTTTCAGCGTCTGGATCCATGCTGAATCACTGACGCACCACTATGATCCAATTTGCTAAAGCCTGTATTCCCTGTGTCTTTCCGATAAACTTCACTGCCAAAACACCCTGGTTCGATTCAGAATGCCATACACAATTTCCAAAGTGAGCACACGGGCTCAGCGTCAGGTCTACCAAAGACCTTCGGGTCCCCAACGCTCGAGCCCATCAGAAACTCCGTGCTAATTCTCAAGACCCCATTCATAAATCCGGTAAACGTCGGTCCTGGAGAAGCTTCTGCTCCAGGCTGACATCAAAAACTGCTCACACGAAAAAAGTGTGGAACATCATTAAGAAATCCAAGGAGAAACCTGTCCACAGTGAACCATCTCAAGTTCGGGATTCTGTTACTAACAGAGAAGAAAGCAGTTGCTAATCGGCTTGCTTTCAACCATTGAAAGACTTCTCTCTTCTAATAAAATCAGTCAATTTTGTCAAAAACCAGCCCTAAAAGTACAAATCATCCTGCACACTTTTCATCCGACAACATGGAAGACTACAATCATCATTCAACATTAAACGAGGCTGAAATCTTCTTACTCTCTTGCAGCGCTTCCTCCCAGGTATAGCTGGACATTCAATATCATCTATTGAAAACTCCGCAAGAAGGTCTGAAATTCTGTTACAGGATATACAACCACGTGTGGGATACAGGTTGCTTTCCACCCTCTTGGCGGAAGCCTCATTAATCCCATCCCCAACCTGGAAAAGATCTTCTAATCCATCTAACTACCGGTCCATAAGCTTGACAGCTGTGTCTGTAATTGATGAAAAATGGTCAATGCTAGGCTCATGTGGAACTCGCAAAACCGATGGCCTTTTGGCGAAAGACCAGTGTGGTTTCCGCACACATCGTAGCTTACAGTTGACCATTTGAATCGTCTGGAATCTACACTTAGGAACGCTTTTTTTAAACAGACAGCATGGCAGTGGCAATTTTCTTCGGACTTGGAGAGGCCTACGCTACCCCCTGGATAAGTCGGGTATACTACTTGATCTCCCCCCGATCTGGGTTTTCGAGTATCTTCGCTTTTTATTCACATTTTTGGCAGAACGACACGTTTCAGGTCAGGGTTTGGCTCACTCTCTTGCTGTCCACGAGAGGAGTTGTGTGTTCCCCAGGGGAGCATATGTTCTCCGGCCCTCTTTAGTATTAAAATCAACAAACATTGTGAATCAGTCCGCAGGGTTCAGACTGCTCATTGTTTGTGGATGATTTTCGCTTTCTACGCACCTGGCCAAGCCTGTCGAGTGTCCAGGCAGGCTCCAAGCTTTGCGTAGATAAACTCCATCGATGGGCGATGAAAACGGTTTCACCTTTTCTTCCACAAGACGCACTGTATTCACTTCCATTAAAAAATACATTTCCGTCAGTTTTTTCCCAGATCTGAACTTAAGTAGGGAACTCTCCATTCCAGCTGTTACAGAGGCCAAAATTTTGGGAGTCATTTTTTTTTGACCCCCCCCAGAAAACTCAACTTTCTCAGCCACATTGAAACACACTCAAAACTTCTGCCCACGAAAAAGCTCTGAATTATTCTGCGGGTCGTCGCGCACACTGACTGGGGCGCTGATAGAAAACTTTGCTCGCACCTCTAACAGAGCCCTGGTCCGTTCCAAACTGAACTATGGATGTGCTGTCTACGGCTCCGCAAGACCCTCTTACCACCAACTTTTGGACCTATCCACCCTCAAGGGGCCTTCAGTCTTGTCTTGGAGCATTCCGCACCACCCAGTGTACAGCCTGTACGCAGAGGCGGGCGGACCTTCGATGTCAACCGGCAAGGCTGAACTCTCTTTAAATTATTATATCGAACTGTTCTCAGAAAACCGCAGAATCAGCCTATGGACTGTGTCTTTGACCCTCCTTCCAACGTAAGTTTGAAAACAACCCTAAATGTATTCGCCGTTGGTCTTCGTCTGCAGCCTCAACGAGCGGATGCAGGTTAGACCTGGGAGTAGTTTCCGATTTTTCCAGTTTCGGATCAACCTCCATGGACCTTTTTCACACCAGAGTATTCGTTCGATTTGCAGCTTTTCGCAAAAGAGTCTCCGGCTCTCTGGCGTACAAGGAATTGTATGCTGAGCTCTGTTCGAATTCCCATCCTATCTAACCGTTATTCACTGCGGTTCCAAGTCAGGGGATGGAGTGGCCTGTGCAGCTCTTGCTTGGGGCCCTCTAGATACTGTTCGGAACATTATACATTCAGGATGCTTCTGTCTCAATTCTGCCTGAACTTACTGCTCTGGTTCTGGCTTCTTTGAAGATAATCTCACATTCTTCCCAAAGGCGGGACTTTCTGGTTCTGTCGGCTTCGCAGTCCGCTTTGGAGGCCTAGTGGCCGCAACCTTCAGGATCCAGAACTTTTACTTTTTGCTTTTTAGGCAAGTTCGAGGCGGACTGGTTACAACATTACTTTGCTTGGGGTTCCTGGCCATGTTGGCAGTCGGCGGGAACGAAATGGGTTGATCGTTTAGCAAGAACGCCACAAGAGAGACAATGTCCAACACTTATATTCCCTGCTTCAGATGCCCCCACCCCCCCCCCCCCCCCCCCCCCACCAAGACACCGAAAATTAACGATTATGTGAGCGACCTCTGGCAGGAGGATTGGACCACACAGGCCGGCATAAACAAAACTCTTTCAGATCCGTCAACACTCTGGAGTTCCTCCATCCACGTCGGAGGTCGTAAAGAGGAAAAGGATCTGTGCCGGCTGCACACGGCCCTTTCGTATTTTACCCTGCTTACCTTTTAAGAGTGAAGAAGCTCCGTGGTGCATTCCATGTTTCATGCGCAAATCACAATGGAAACATGTTCTTTTAGCGTGTTGGACTTGCCGATGTGTTCAGACCACAAACATTTTCCGCGGAGTCCATGAAGATCCTGTTCAGGGATTCCTGCCTGATGTGGATCCTTGAGTTTTTGAGAGAGATTAACAATTTTCATCTGATTTACGCATTTACGAAAGAAAGATTTTTAACAAAAGTTTCTGGTGCGTTGGTAGACGATGACATTTAACGAGTGTATGAACTGGTTTTTTTTTTATATTTTTTTATATATATGACTGGTGAGTTGATTTTACGTGGGTGACGGCCTGATATGGCCCTTAGCGGTTCGGTGCCCGGGCTATAGCAACATTATCTTATCTTATCTTAAGTCTCTTCTAAGTTTTACCAAGTTGTCCTTCAAGTCATCCTCAGTTGTCCTCAAACAAGTCATCCTCACGTCATCCAAAGTTCTTACTCAAGTCACCAAGTCATTCTAAGTTCTACTCAAGTTGTTCCCTCACGTATCCTTAAGTTTTATCAAGTTCCCTCAAGATCATAACTAAGTCATCTTAAGTACAACCCAGTTCTTATTACGTTAATCTTATAAATTATCAAAAAAAAAAAGACAATCTATGTTTTTATCTTAAAATAGTAACAGTTCTAATATAGTACACACCCAGCCTCAAAAAAACGCGCCATTGGTTGAGGATAGTTTTGCTCAGCGTCCTTGGCGGCGATTGCGTTAGACATAGATCTTAATGAAGTTCTTACATTGTAAGCAGGATCAGGATAGGATAAACTGTTGCTTATAAGCCCAGGCGGACCGCACAGAGGGCCATCTCAGGGCAGTCCCACGTTAAAATCAATCACCGTCATATAAAAAAAATTTAAAAAAAACAAAAAACAAAAAAAAAAAACACTTTATACATCTCATTTAAATGACATCGTCTACAAACGCACCAGAATCTTTGTTAAAAATCTTTCTTCCAGTACCAATCTTAAATCAGATGAAAAATGTTAATCTCTCCCCCTCAAAATCAAGGATCACATTCCGGCGGGACATCTGAACAGGCTCTTCCAGGACCTCCGCACTGTAAATGTTTGTGTTCACATCGTGCCCGTCCCACCCTCTACAAGAACCGTTTCCTTGTGAGTGGCGCATGGCATGGCATGCACCACGGAGCTTCTTCACTCTTTGCAAAGTCAGCATGGGTAAAATACGAATGGCCGGTGTGCAGCCGGCCACAGAACCGTTTCCTCTTTACGACCTCGACGTGGATGGGAGGAGTCCGTCACGTTTTGGAGCTTCTGAAAGCGTTGTTACTCGTCTGTGTGTTTCCAATCCTCCTGCCCGAGGTCTCTCACAGACCTCGTTAATTTTGGTTTCACCTCTGAACAGGGGATATAAATGTTGGGACAGTTTCTCTTCTTGTGGCGTTTTGGCTAAAGATACACCATTTCGTTCCCGCCGAATGCCAACATGGCCAGGAACCAAGCAAGGCGGTCTGTTGTAACCGTCCGCCTTCCCTTGCTAAACACGTTCAAAAAAAGTATAAGAAGTTCTGGATGCTGAGGTTGCGGCCAGTTGGCTCCAAAGCTGACAGCGGAACTCCGACAGCAAACAGACAGTCCTCCCTCGCAGACTGAGGGCGATTATTACCCACAGCCCCAGTACTAGAGCAGTAAGTTCCGCCGAATAGCCAGACCGCAATCTGAATGTCTATGTTCAACCATATTGAGAAGGAGCCCCAGGGCCGTGGGCTGCACAGGCCCACTCCATCTTCCGCCTTGGAACCGTCAGTGAACACTTTTGATCGGATGGGAATTTGGCACAGCGCTCGGGCCAACCAAAGCCTTTGTCCGCCAGAGAGCGAGGTAGATCCTTTCGGAACGCTGCGCGCACACCCCCCCGCAATCTTGGTGTGAAAAAGGTCCATGGAGGTTGCTCCGGACACTTGGAACACATCGGAGAAACTACTCCCAGGTCTATCCCTGCATTCCGCACGTTGCGGCTGCATAGAACAGCCCAAACGGACGGAATAACATTACGGGTATGTTTCAAACTTACTTTGGAACGGAGGGTCAAACACACACAGTTATAGGCAGGATTCTGCGGTTCTGAGAACTTCGGATGTTATAATTCAACGGGACCAGTTTCAGCCTTGCGCTTGGACAGTGAAGGATCACCTGGCTCTGCGTACAGGCTGTACACAGGGGAGGTGCGGACCGCTCCAAAGACAAGGAACGAGCCCTTGATGGTGGTCGGTCGTCCAAGCAGTTTTGAGGTAATACGATGATCTTGCGGAGCCGTTACACAGCACACACCACCGACGTCCCGTTAGAACGGGACCAGGGCTCTGTAGAGGTGCAACAAAGTTTTCTTATCAGCGCCCCAGTCGGTGTGTGCTACGACCCGCAGCATATTCAGTGCCTTTAGGCAAAAACAGTTTTGAGATTTTTAATGTGGCTGAGAAAGTTCAGTTTTTGGTTCCAAAAAGACTCCCAGAATATTTGGCCCTCTTTAACAGCTGGAATGGAGATTTCCGCCGTGAAGTTCAGGATCTGACAAAACTGAGGAAAATTATGGAGTGGAATCACAGGGGTTTTTGTACAGAAAAGGTGAAACGTTTTCATCCGCCCACTGTGGCTTTTTCTACGCAAAGTGGAGCCTGCGCAGGCCACCTCGGGTACAGGCTTCCAGTTGCCTAGACAGCCAAAATCATCCAAAACACTGAGCCGTCTGAAACCTGCTGAAACTGATTTAACAAATGATGTGATTTTAATACTAAAGCGGGCAGGAGACAGTATGCTCCCCTGGGGTACACCCAACTCCTGCTCGTGGGACATCAGAGAGGTGGTGCAACCCGGACCTGCCACTGTCGTCTTGCCAAAAAAATATGCATAAACGCGAAGCTGACCTCGAAAACCCAGAATCGTGGAGATCCTGACAGAATCCCGCTTCCAGGTGGTATCGTATGCCTTCTCCAAGACCACAGCAAATTGCCACTGCATTGCTGTCTGTTTAAAAAAGGTTCTAAGTGTAGATTCCCAGCCGAATCAAATGGTCAACTGTAATCGATGTTTGCGGCACCCACACTGTTTCTATCGCCAAAAAGGCCCCCTACCCCGGTTTCGAGTTTCCACATGAGCCTAGGCAATACAAATTATCTCCCTCGTATACAGACACCGAGCTGGTCACACGCTATTGGTACGGTCGTTAGTGGATTAGAAGATCTTCTCTCAGGTTTGGGCAAGGGGAAATCATGAGGGCAGTCCGCCAAGCGGGTGGAAAGCACACCTGTTTCGTCCCCACGTGGTTGTCATAACCTGTACACAGTATGTCCGCCCTTCTAGCGGAGATTTGTTTCAAATAGTGATAATAGTATGTCATCTATACCTGGAGAGAATCGCTGCAAGCGGAGTAAGGCGAATTCAGCTGTTACCAGAAACGGAGACATTGTAGTCTACCCATGTTTTCGGCTGAAAAGTTGCAGGGGAGGATTTTCTTTTAGGGCTTTGAGATTGACCCACAGTTGATGATTTATTAGGAAGAGGAGGCAATCTTTTCATTGGTTGAAGCAAGCAGATTTAGCAACTGCTTTCTTCTCTGTTATTAAGACTTGACCACTGAGCTGGTTCACAGAGGGACATGTGTTCTTCCCTTGATTTTCTAATGAAGTTCCACACTTTTTCTCGAAGTTTTTGGATTTTGGAGGGTTCCGCCTGGCGCAGAGCCTCTCCAGACGACGTTTACTGATTTTAAAAGTGTGGTCTAGATTTAGCACGGAGTTTTTGATGGGCTCGAGCGTTGGGACCCGAAGGTCGTTGGTCTACCTGACGCTGAGCCGTTTTCGAACTGTTGGTAAATTTGTTGGGCAATCTGGAATCACCCCAGGGTGCTTTTTGGCCTTTGTAGTTTATCGGCCGACACTGGAATACACGCTTTAGGCACACTTGAACACAGTGTTTAGTCCGTGATTCCGCCTGGGTCCGGACTATGCACGCCAGTCAGTGTCCTGGAATTCTTCAGAAATAGGTGGTTGCGATTAGCACACCAGTTAGCTTTCTTGTAAATTTAGATGTTGAGACACCGGAGCCGTGTTCAGATATTACAGGTAGTTCGAAAAGACAGGGAAATGGTCCCTTCGTGCAGATCGGTTCAAGGACGACCACTCATGTAGTCCAGGACCCGCGAGGGTCACAAACCGACAAATCTAAACCGCCACGTGACCCAGTGAAGCGTGGAGGTAAGTTGCAGATCCGTTCATTCAGACAACACAAATCCATGTTCAGACCGGCCTCTTCCACTCGCAGGCCCTCTGGGTGACTTACCGGCCCACCCCAAGAGGGATGTGACCGTTAAAGTCACCCACAGCCCAAAAAGGTCGAGGAAGTTCTCCTATCGACTGACAAGGTCCTGACGACAAAAGGAAGAAGGTGGAAGGACAAGGACAGAATGTCACATCTTGTGCGAGCGTGACTCTCGCAGCTCAGCCAGACGGGGGAAGACAACGTGACAGGACTCTACAACAAAAGTGTTTGTGTCGGCGGCCGGGCAACCCCGCCCGCCACATCCCAAACGGGCTGGTGTGCAGGTTTTTTGAACGTCTATTAACGCCAGAACGAGTCAAAGGTCTTCTGGCTTTGCATTAGGGTTTTCCTGAAGCGCCACGCCGGCAGGTTTTTATAGCACGACACAGAAGCTGCAGCACTCCCCGTTGGAAATAAGACACTGCATATACAATGGACTATTGTACTATCCATGGTGCAGCGGGCGACCGGACGATCCCCCCCCCCCTGGTGGGGAACTCTACACTACCCCGGGGGGGGCCACCCCCCCCGCCCCCCCCCCCCCCCCCCCCCCCAACAGGTCAGGTCATCTCCTCCTCGCATCTGCGGCACATGGAGCTGAACTTATATTTTAGTTTCACTGGACTGTGTGGTCTTTGGACCGCATGGCACAGACTTGGCGCAGGTGACAAAGGCCTGGGATTTTGGAGCTGGTGGAGGTCTGGATTGGATTTGGGAGATGGTGGAGGTTTTGTCCTAATCTCCCCCTTTCCACCACTGGGTGGAACTCCCCTTGCCCGCTCGGCCATGGACAGAAGGAGTTCCGGAAGTAGGGGTGCTGGGTTTTTAATTGCCAGAGCAGATGTTTGTAGACTGCTGGGCAGTCTGAGGGGTGGCGGATTTTTTGCCTCACAGGGGCAGTCACTATGGTTTGGAGGTGGTGTGAACCATGCTACCCCAGCCCTGACAGATCTTCTAGCAATGTTTTCGAACCCTGCAATTCATCAGTCTGGCAGCAGACGACGAGTTGAAACTGTGGGGAAACCTTCTTAACAGCCGAAGCGTAGGACGAAGCTGTCGGCCGTCTGCCTGCCCACCCCTGTATCCGGGCTCAAAAAAAGAGATCTTCTTTTCCGTTTTTTTTGACTCGTTGCTATAGCAGATTCCTGATCCCACGGAGGACAATTCGGGGAGAGGAGGGATGGTCGCCCCGCAGATAGCACAATGTGCGGATCATGAACGGACCATCATGGGTTGCCCTTTGCAGCCAACTACCACTCACCCTCCTGCCCAGCACAAGCGGTCCTGACATGGCCAAATTCTGGCCCCTTGAAGCACCTCAAGGGGACGGAACATATCACTCACCGGACCATTCAAGGTAGCCGACTTTGGATGCGGAGGCAGCACCGGGTATGCGAAGTCAGAAAGAGGGAGTTGGTGTGGCCCACTCTTTCAGCACCACTTCTTTACTGTCACCCTGCGCCACCTCCGTCACACCCTGGGGACGCCAGCTCCCGATTTAATTTCTGCCTCGAGACCCCAGCATCCATCCCTGCAGCGAATCACGCCTTTTGATGAAATTTAATTGTTTGTGGGAGTACTCTGATCTCCTGTCCCCAACTTTGTTGCCTTCAGCAGCTGGTCAGAATGTTTCTGTGATTTACACTCAATAAAGGAACGCGGCCCATTTCGTAACCTCTTGATGGACCGAGGGTACCTGCCACACCCTTGAAAGCCCTATTTGTACTGGCAAAAGGGCTCAGAGTGCAACTGGGTCGTTCCTGCTCCGTCCCCTCATCCCGCGCCAGGAGCCCAACAACCTGTCTTTCGTCTCACTCTGTCCTCAGGAATCGACCTATCAGTTTGACCATCCCCTGAAAATAGGGGACGCTGACTTCCTCTTCTTTTGGGGGGAAATGTTATTGGAAAAAGCATATTTCGTTGTAGTATGGATCATCTTCCCTTACCACCACCTTGGAGTCTCCAACTACGGGGCCAGGCCAAGACAACCAAAGTCTTGACCCCTTCCAGGTTCGGGAGAGACATACGACAAAACAGAAGCAAACTAACCCCATCCCCCCTGATCATGCTCCACTCCGGGGACAGCGAGCTGAGCACTGCCGGTGTTCTCACAAGGCAGCAGGGGAACTGTTGTCTTGACCAGCCCCAAGGAAGGAGGAGACGCTTAGTTCCACCGGGCCAAGTGTACTCCCTGTCTCGGAGAGGTCGAGCCAAAGTGTGTGTTGAGAGCACAGGCCTTCCTCAACGCACTGGCCCTCCCAACTCCCCAGGGACCTCATTCCCTCCGACACAGGGTCGCACCGCACGGCCAACACGGCGGGTCTTACGGGACCACAGCGCGAAAAGGAAAAAAAGGGTGTGACAAAGACGACCTTGAAGGGAGCCGAAGATAGGAAAAGGGCCAAATAAGGGAGGCAGACAACAAGAAAAGGAGAAAAGGGGGTTATACTTAGAAGGGGATCCTCACCCATAGGCTATTGACCCTGGGAAGCCCTACCAGGGGCCATCAACTCCTTACCACGTTACGCTTAGGCCCAACAGCATCTGCACCTCTCGGCCTCAGAAGAAGCAGTATGAAAAAACACAGTATCTTCGAGTATTGATGCCCCCGCCAGCAGAGCCTAAGGGATCCCTGGACGCCACGCAAACCATCCGACCACGACAAGGTCGTAAACCCCCGTGGGGTACATTGTAAGCACCCGCATTGTGATTACAATTCTGGTCAATGAAAATGTCTTTTATAGAGTCCATGTCTTATTATTTGATTCATCATTTTTTACACACATAATAATCGGCCAGGATCTATTTTTATCAAAAATTTTTTTAAACTTAAGTTCTTAAATATTATTCCATCTGAAATGGATACAACAAATGATCAATTGTTGTTTGCGGTTTCTGGTGTGCTGTTGTCTTCTGTATTTACGTGGTTCAGGTTATTTTGACTGCTTTTGTTTTTGTTGCCATTGTATATATCATTTAGAACCCGTCATACCGCCCCCCCCAGCAGCAAGGGTTGCTAAAAATGGCAACAGTTTTAAGTTCAAACTTTCCATGAAGACTTTGCGCCTGTAGGGTCTTGCTATCATATGGCGTTTTTATAGCTGGCAAGATCAACTTGTTCAGGCGTTGGCGGGGTTATGTTATTCATGAGGCGTAATATTTTTGTGAATTTGTAACTGTATTTTATTTTGTTTTGTTCCACTGTGCTCCTTTTTTTCTGCCGCCAATGGCTGTCCAGGATGAGGTGTTTTAGTGAACCCCTATCACTGATTCAATGTTTTTCTATGCTTTCAGCGTTTCCTGTTCTGATGGATATTCTTGCTCGGTCCATTTTTACGGGAAAATAACCTCTATATGAATAAAAGTTATTAATCCCAGATTAACGGCGCTCCCCATGTTCCCATGAAGGTATCGGAATCAAACCTAGTAGAGCTTCATGACTTTGTTAAACCTGGCTCCTGCGTTTAACACATTCCACCCACACTTGTTCGGACTTCACTGGGAGTCAAACTTACTGCCTCGTTTAGTGTAACAACTAAGGCCCGTATTAGCCCCACACATTTCACCATTCCGATCCTAGTTGCGCTTCCTACCTGTTCTGATACTTTATAATGTCTTGTGGAGCCTTCAGTTGCCTAGTTCCCAGCTGCCAATCATAGCCGAGAAAACCTGTTTTTGTTTTTCCGCTGAACACACATATCTGCCACAGACTAAGGCCTCTCCTTTTTGGGGCATAACTGTTGGTCATCAACCTCTTCATTTTGTAAGTCCCAGACGGATTAGGTCGCTCGTAGCTGTAGTAGATCATCACTGTTCATGTTATTTTATTAATTATAATTATTTTGTTTTACTAAAAATGCGCGCGAAAAGACTGTTCCCATCTTGTTACATTCGGCTGTTATTGGAGCGTATAAGTGTTGGCTACACCAATGCTTGTAAAAGCCTGTTAAGAATTAAACAGCAGATCTTGGCAAGCTAGACCTTGACGATTTGGCAAGCTCATTGCTGGTTATAGCCGCTTCGAGTCGCTACAAAAGATTTTTCGTTAAGCAAAAACATAATTCTGACAGTACTGATATGTAAATGTAAATACATTTATAAAAATTGCTTTCACTCGTAATGATGATAGGCGGCGCTTCCGCTGTGGGTGAATGCGCTCGCTTTTTAGCGGACAGTAATTCCGCTATTTTCGTACATAACGGGACGACGGTGAGAGAACAGACATAACACAGCTTGATGGCGCAACTAGCTGCAGCACAAGACGCCAATGAAAAGCAGAGAATCGAGCCAGTTAGAGATTTTATTAACGATACCTCTGAAAAAACAGGGGACATGCAGCTTAAAATTTAAAAACTGTTCGACAGCAATAAAACGAATAATTATCTTGTAACAGGCAAACCAATCGAGCATTGCCCCCACACAATTCAGTGCTTTTATCAGCCATCAGCCAAACAAAAGAAGCACGAAATCGTGTTTATTGTCTTTGGCATGACCGTTGTGTATTTTGTTGCGATATATTGGTTGTTGAATAAAAATGCACACCTATCTATTATTCACCCAAAAGGATATTGGCAGGGAATCACGGCCACTAAACACAGCTAAGCAAAGCAGCGGGAAGTCGTGACACCCCAGCAAAGGAAATGGGCTATCTAAAACCAAGCGATTTGGCAAATTATTTACCTGCGCCTAGCCGAATACAGAGACCGCATTTGTGAATACAATACGAACGACACCCATCAAATGGATCTTCTATATTTATTCCCATGAACCGATTAGACGAAAAAGAATTACGTACGACTCACAGTCATGGACATAGCTTCAAGATACAAAAGAGCGGAACATTAACACAAAAGAAGTGCTTCTGCTTGCTGTTGCCATACACCTGATATACCAACGAGGCCCGCAACTTAATCCTCACATGATTCAAGTCTGACGATGAAAGATTAAGGTCGAGTGAATCACTTAATGTTAAACCATAGAGTTGCCATTGAAGAGGCATTCAGGAGTTCCAGCTCACAGGCTTTAGTTGAAAACTTTTAACAAACAGTTATTCTGAAAAAAGGACTTTTTTCCTCCCAGTCTCACAGCGAGCTGATTGACAATTCTCGCACCACAGATATGGGTTCGAAGACTGCCCTCAGTTTTGCGGGCCCGCATTGAATAATGAAGAATTGAACGGGCTAAAACCAGTACAAGCAATCAACAGAACAAACAATAATGCTGTTCGACAGGAGACTCCCGTACAGCGCAAACTATTACCGTATGTTTAAAAGTAAGGTACCTTGATTTACCGGGGGAAGCAGAATGGGACACTCGACATCCAGGGCCACCGATCCGTTTGTAGTGTTTGATCCATCATGAATATAAACCGAAATTTGTAAAAATGAATCCGCCCGTGATTAGTTTTACGAGGAAACTGACACAACAAAACACCCAGCTCTCAAAGATCTTTTTGTGAAAAAGAACTGCAGATAATCCCGGCCAGACAAGTTCCGCTTTAATTAATTTACGGTTTCCCCTGCCCATTGCAAATGAAACTCAGGATTCACCAAACACCCGTTTTTGTGTTTTTCTATCTAATGACTTCTTTGTCATACAACAGTGTGTTGATCTCATGATAGATTAGATCGTAGTTTTACGTTGTCAAGAGAAACGTCTTATTGTCAACACAATGCTTCTTTGTATTTGTCATGTGATATGTTGACTGCCAACACTGCGAGATATTCCTTTTGCTTTCTTAATGGTTTTCTCCTGGCTCGATAACCTCTGTACATTTCGCCTTAACCAATAAACTCCTTAATCACCTTTCAGTCATTCATCCTTCATCTTCCCTACAAACTTCTTAATAAGTAATTGAATGCAAAGCGATTCTTTAGGGTAATCGGGACGTGTCATACCTCCTGCATGTCCTTTCGATATTTATTTCCATTTCTTTATAGCTGTCTTCCGTAGGGATATCTATAAACAAAACAATCGGTATCTGTGTAAAGTACTCTGGACTCTGGATCCGAGGGTTTAAAGTAGTCCTAAAGAACATTCTAAACATCAACAGCTTGGATAATTCTCAACCCGGTTAAACCCAATAAATACAGGTTTGTCAATTTGACCTTTCTATTTTTTTCTTATTATGCCAAAAAGCTATCATGACATCTTCTAAAGGTCATGCTAATTTGGTTTTTGAAGTCAGCTTAATTGCTTCGTTCTCTTGGTGACCAACCCCAAATCTAACATCTTAACGCTTGTGGGATCTTCCCATAGTCTTCCCAACCCAGCTGTTGTCATCAGCTTGAAAAAGTCCCATTTTACTGCGCATCTGTGGATATTGTTCTGAGATCCGTGTTCTTCGTGATGTCTGGGTTTCATGAACTGTTCTGTCGCTAACGCAATTAACACGATGAACAGCTGTTAGCTTTAAAACATGCCTTACAATAACCATGTCGAAGTCTGTAATGACAGACATAATTTTTTGCCGCCCGCGCCGCTTAGGCACAAGTTTAGCGGCTCTGTTTTTGCCATCTTTAGACTTTTGCTGCTAAGGGCTAGTCCATATGCAGGTCATGGAGTTCATGAGGATATTCTAAGTCAACTTCTAGAATGAAACCACGCTGTTGACCCGGCAGTCAAACAGCCAACCACTTTACTGCCCTTTTGAATATAATTTCGTACCGCCGCCGTGTACATTTTAACGTTACGTATGGAAGTGAATGCCGCCATTGCCCATTCCATAAGATTGTTTGCATCTAAATACATGAGGATAGTTTCAGACCTTTTACTTGGATTCATCGTCGTCCAAGTATTTGGTGTTTACTTTACAGTAATGATGCGACGCCCTTACTAATTCCTCAGCAATTCGTTTTCAATCATCTGCCATCCATGGTAGGTCAGACCCTCCTCAATCTGGTACTCCCGTAACTTTAAGAGAAAGCCCATCCCAACTCATCCCGGGCGCAGAGCCAGAAATGTAATGCGAGGGAACCGGCCTATCATGTTTTCATGCCGGTCTTTCTATAAATTTCAAAAGACGTCCGCCAACAAACATGTTCAGCCATCAAGTAGGAGTCATGGCTAGTACTCCCCATTGTTTTACACTCTAACATCTGGCCACGATCCTTGAGCATGTGGTACTCAGAATCATGATGTCCTTTCCTCTAAGACTAGAAAAGAACGCGCCTTTAGGCGGAGATGTATCTTCGTAAAACCCTTTCCCAACTGTTCATGTACTCATAAGGGTAAACGCCCTTTTTTAACGAGAGTTGGGTCAAAATATTCTTCCGTTTATTGGGCAGGACTTTAAGGACATACCCAGTGACTCTAATGACCCCATCAGGTGTTGCATAGAGCCCATAAAAAGACTTTATTTTAAAGTGAAACATGTACTTTTCTGATGACATGTGCAAGGCATGCTACCCGAAGGCGCTGGTTACTGCTTTGCATTATAAGGTGAGAGTCATAACCTCGCAAGTTGTGAAAGAATACAGGCAGTTTCCCATGTCTTAGGATCAAACTTTAGTTAAAGATTGCATTTACTGTGCGCAGCTCCTCTAAACTTTCCGCTAATGTGATCATGGTCTCTTACTGTCGGATTCGCTACGTCTGATGAGAGGCCTAAAACCGCAAATCCAACAATGTGTGGCCGAGTCATACTGTTGTTGGTCTTCAGGGTCATCATGATTTTAGATAAATTCGATTATTAGAACAATCATTACGCACTTGCTGCATGCGTTTGTAAAAATCTTCTAAGCGCATTTGGTCCTCTGTATAATTCTGGCGTTGAATGAGCGCCATCCGATTCTGACGACAATGAAAGCAAATGAACAAAATCTGGGGGATTACCCCAAAAGTCTGTTTTTGGAGTTTCTGTGGGGTTGGTCCCTCATAAGAAACAATGTGTGATTCGAAGTCGCGTAAACAACATATGGGCTCGTTTGCATCCGTTTCCAGTTCTTAAAACTACTTTACTCCCTTCTGGGGGCGAAATTAGTTCTGTATTACAGTCAACTGGGCCGATACAATGTTTCTTATGTTCGTTTTGCGGCTTAAACAGTGGAATTCTATTAAACATTTTCTGCAGAATTCTTGTTTGGCCCTCTTTTTGAAAGTATGCTGCATTATTTTTACTCATTGTTCGTATCAATGTGTAATGTGGCAGCCCCGCTGGTAAAAAACATCAGTAGTAAGTCAACATGATTTTTTGTCTGGATCACCTATTTTTGGGCTGTTCTTGGAAACTTTAATGGGCAGTAGAATTTGTTTCCTCATCCCATGTGTAGATATTGACAGTTATTGGTTTTTTTTCTTCAACTGATCAAGGAATCCGCGCTAACAGGAAAAGGATATTCCACTAAAATTTAAGATCATTGATGTAAGGGCGTTTAGTTAGACATTTCTCTCTGCGTTTTTGCGGAGGGTAATGCAGCCTTGCGAGAACACCCACATAAAACATTTGTTGTCTGTATTCTTTATGTTTAAAACTGCTCTTTTTGCGACTAATGCTGGAGGTGCGGAATGTAACCCTTGCCTACAATCGGGATACTTAGCCTGTTTTAATCTGATCTCTAAGACTCGCCTCTGACCAACCAGAGCCTCTCATTTTGGCTTCTTCAGCGGCCACATCAAAACTGTGTAAGCAGTTCGTCGCCCCAACCAGGTTTTTAAAGTCATTATGAGAAAGAATAACCTGTTGTTGAGTCGAGACCCAGACTTCTAGATTTTCTTCTTTTTATTGTTATATAGTCGATTAAACAGCTAACATTACTTTAACTGGTGGTTCTATTGTTAGTTTGCCTGGAACTTGAGAAAATAGCATTGAGCAACACTTGCCTGTACGTTTGTTGGATCAAAAACATCTAGATCATCGTTTAAAGCTTTTGACAAACGCTCTTCCTTAAGCATTCCTTCAAAACAATTCATCTGGACCTTCATATATCTTATCCATGCTGAGTTTCTTTCTAACTCAAAATATTTATTTAATTAAAAAAAATTAATCAGAATCAATATCAACGGTCTTTTTGTGCTTGGACTCATAAACAAAAGTATAAACCCCCTTTTTTAACGTTGTTAATGTGAGCGGGTTTAGAACAGAGTTTAATGTCTCGTTTACTTTTTTTAACATTCCTTTTTTATCTGCTCGGTGTTGGCTGTTGAGGAAAAACTTGCCCTTGCCTTTTTTTGAAGATCAAACTTTTGTCTTTTATAGCCCATCAAAATCGGCCTGAAAACGACTAAATTCTTCATCCGCGATGTTTGAGTCAGCTAGGGCTTTATTTATTGTCAGTTGAACGAGCTAAGTTTAGCTGTTATTAGTTGAACCATGGCCTGTGTGCTTTTGGAGTTTAGTTTTTATTTTTTGCTAGCAGCACCTACACTAATGAGCACGGGCCCGGGGAGCTCAAGAAAACCCCGCCTAGAGGTAAAGCTGCAGGTGCGCCTGCCCGATGCTAAGGGGCCCTTTACACTCGTTCCTGCTGATGCGGCGCTTATAGCCGTTTGCCCCAGTATTAACAAGGTAACAGCATTAAAGGCAGAATACCTTCGTTTGGTTTTGCTGTATTTTGAAAGGTCCTGCTCTAGTTTTTGTTGCATTTGTGTAATTTTGGGTTAATCTGAAGGTTTTTACTTCAGGGGTTTCTCTATCTCTTCTTTAGGCGGCTCTGGGCTGTAGGCAACATTTGGATAAACCTGAACAGCATGCTTTTTAAAAAAATTAAAAAAAATTTTTACCGTCTATATTTTGAAACCGTTTATCTAGAATATTCAGTCCCACATCTTTATTTTAAAAAAACAAATATACATTAACGGTTTATTCGTCATCTTTTTCTTTGTCAATTTGAATGTTTACGTCTTTAACAGTTCTCCATTCCATGCACTTATTATCCTCTGTCGATCTTAGGTAAATCCTTAAACCGTTTTTGTTGTTAAAAACATCAAGTCTTACACTGTGAAGATGAAGATCTTTAGACACAAGGTCTACCTTTGGTTTTCTATGCCTCCCCCCTCCGAACAATTTTCTTTTTTCGTCAAAATGCTGATAAGGTCTAAGCCCGCTAGCGTAGATTTGGTTAGGACTCCCAAATCAATGTACATTGCACTTTCGTTATTTTAGGATTAAGAAACTTTTCAGTTTGTCTTTAAAAATGGTTCTTCATCTTCGCAAAGCAATAAATGCCTTTAATTTTGGGTTTTTTGCTGAGACACTAAAACTAAAATTCCATTTAGTGTCTGCCCTGCTTTTGGATGTTTTAGAATGGTGATCCACTCTTTCGTAATAATTTGTAATGACTGATATCGTTGCTCAATCAACCTTGCTAAATTAGAGTTCCTAACAACGTCAAACTCTAACGCGATGTCAGAAAATGCTGTACTTTGCTTCGGTGTCTGTTGTTGATCTGATAACACGTTTGTATTCATTAAAATTTAGTTCATATGACAATCTGTCTTTTAATGCTCCTTGATAGTATGGCGCATGCGCACTTAACTCAAAATCCAAGGGGATAGAAAGCGATTTCCATACGCATAACTTACAGCTGCAATGCTTTTTGCCGCTTTCAGCTTTCTGAGGCACCTATTCTGTGTTTTAGGGCTTCTTTATTATCTATTCCTTGAAACGCAAGATCAGCCCTTTCATTCTCGGTTAGCCATAGATCAGAATGGTTAAAAATATGTCAGCATTATGTAAAGAATATTTCTTTCCCCTCAAGTTTTATAGAAATTTTAACAATTGCCCGCCCAAATTCTGCACACTGTCCTGGTTGTGTCTGTTGATTCGAGTTCTATTTTGAAAGTATGTGCGGGGGAGCCTGGCACAATCACGTCATCTGCTCTAGGTTTGGAAATTTAACAGTGAGAATTTGATCTGCATCAATAGTAGATGGATTATTTGGAACAATAATATTTGTTTATTTCCCTTCACGCCATGGGGCTTTTGCAGTCTTCTATCCGGGTCAAAAAATGAACCATATACTTGACATTTTATGAAGCAAATAAAAAGTTAATTATTTAAAAATATGGCAGGCATGGAGGCGAAAGAAGGTTATGATTTTAATCCGGGGAGACATGATTGAAATGACTCCTTTAACACAGCATCGCTCAACGCCCTCATTGCGGCGGGGAATTAACAGAAAACCATGTTAGATCATTGTACCAAAAATTTAGGCATTGAACCTCCCGTAGTTTTAGACCCTAATGATTTTGACCGAGATGATGGCCATTTGTATGTGAAAACCGGCCAGGGACGTGTTCAGCTTACAACAAACGAGACCCATTAAATTTTTATGCCATAGGTACAATTAGACAACTCCCTGTGGCGTAAAAAATCGCCTTGGCATTGCTAAACCAAAATTAGAACCGAAGGAAGTTGCTAAAATCGAAACACGCTACAAAAATTCCCAAACAAGTAACCAAATACAAAACACGCCATTTGAAGATTTAAGTCAAACAGCAGACAGAATAATAAATGCAATAGGAGCAGAAACCACCTGAAGAAGAAACAGCATTAAAAACAATTGCCGAACCACGGCTACCTGAGGAGAGATTTAATAGCCCTTGACGTGCTTTAAGAACCATCAAAGGGGAATTATTAAACAATTTAGAAAAACTAGGTGAACTAGATAAGCATATAAAAAGAGAAAAAGAAAAAACTCGTTGAGGCTGACGACTCCATCGTAGGGCGTGAGATTAAAGAAATAAAACAAAGACAAAAAAATTCTTGAACAAGAAAGATCAGCAAGACTAGAAGTGCCGATTTAACTAACCGAGACCAAATTTACGAATCAAGTAAAATAGAAAAGAGAAACTATCGAAAAATTTTATATAAAGGGACAACACTAGCAGAACGAATACGAACGCTGTTTGGAGAGCAGGGAGTCACATTAGCAAGCGTTATAACGGCCTTAGGGTTTGCAATAAGTGCACTGGTGATGGCTATTACAGGCGGCGGTGGTCCCAGGTCAGTCCTCCACCGCCATCACCTCCGCCTGATAAATCGTGGGTAAAAAAACAGCTCGATCATCTTGCGGATTTATTAAAAAAAATTAGCTAGTAAAGCCGTGGATGTTTTTACCGGGTATATTAGGGGGTGTTAGCTGGCTTTTGTCTACTGCAAGCAAAGTAGTTGGCTTTATGGCCGAGCACTTATGGACATTAGTTCTCTTAATAGTCGGGTTAATATTTGTAAGATAAAGACCAAGTAACCCTATCCCAGTTAATACAACCAGTGCCGTCTTTTCATATTCTGGTCATTATTTTTTTTGACTTCTTCAACGGTCTTGGGCTTTGGACCTGGGGGTTGGATGACTTATTCTTGGGCGTTTGTTTACTGCTTGCAATTTTTACTGGCTCAGAATTTATTTCGTTTTTCCCAACTTTCTGTTCATTGCCTGCCACAAGGATTTCATTATTGTAGTTTTTTTTGTACCTATCGGGGAGTCTGAGGTCAGAAGAAAGATAATGTTGCTTACAGCCCAGCGACCGCAGAGGCCGAGGTCAGAAGGCAGCATGTATAAACCAGTGCCAACAGCAAAAGTCTACTTTCGATCTTGCGTATTGTAAAACATTTTGATACCTTTTAATACTAAAGGGTTTAAATCAACTGTAGAATTAATGGCTGTTCCTCTAAATTGCTAAGTATTGTTTTTGTGCATCAAACCAGTAGAAGGATCATTTTATGCTCGATCTCGTTTGGATTGCGAACCTAGCAAACACCAAACAAAAAGTACAAATGAGTCGTTTATTCTTTTCTTTTCCCCGCTCTAGTTAGGCCCTTAGAATTTGTCTAAGATAAAATGTTGTCCATGCGTTTTATGCTCTTGCTCTATGGCCCCGAGGTGAACAGTTGTGCCTGAAGAGAAAGATGTATAAGGGGGATTCCAGCCCAGTTATTACTTTCTGTGCACCCCCCCAAAAATAAGGGGTGCCTAGACCTGATTAAGACCCGACTTTTGTCTAAAGTCTGTCTTGGCCTTTAATATTGAATTCGTTACAAACCCTTTTTCAAAAGCCTTCATATCTATTCTGTTGCTGAATGGTTTTTTAAACGGTTTGTCATTTGGAAATGGGGCGTGCAGTTCAGTCAAAATACGTTAAAGGTGTAATAAAAATGAAAACCCTATACACTGACCTCAAAGGATTAGGACGATTTAGATGATCAGCATACGACACTCCACACCCAGTTGATGCACAAAACAGGGCAAGTTTAACTGGTCCTGATAAAACTGCATCGGATGGACAAACCAAAATTTTGGGATGTTATCTTTTTTAATAGGGGGGTTAAGATATGTTAATGGCGTACTCACCTTTACTTGAAAGGCGTCAGCCCGAGTCACAGAAATGTCAAGAGTATCAGTTATATTTTTAAGATTGTAGTGCGGCCCCATCAGAATATTTTGCATCAGTATATTTAAAATGCAGTCATTTTTTTTTTCGTTTTAAAAAACGTTTTGTAACAATAACCCAAGACCGTCCGTTTTTTAGGCATGCTGTTAAGAACGATTCCCGGAACCAAAATGGTCGCACTCCATGAAATATTTTACAAAGTCGTATGTTTAATATAAGCAAAGCCAAGGAGAATAATAAGTTTCAAAAAGTTGACAAAACAGGGGCCAAAGTTACCCAGTTAACAATACCCGATGGTTTATTACGGGTTTTGCTCACTAAAAGAAGCAATGAGTAACTTTGACTTTGCTCTCAAACTTAACAATGCGAATCTGAAAAACAATGTTAAATTCAAGCCTGAAAAAAGTAGGTTACTATTTTGTAAGAGCTAGCTAAAATGTTAGGCTGTACAACTAACATCGGGACTTTCATATTTTTAGCGTTACACCAAACAAAACTACTTATGAGGGAGAAAACCCGCTCGATCTTGCATTACATTCATTACTTTTATGTTCATTTGGACGAGCTGAGCACTGATGAAAACTTATATGATGGAAGGCCCTCAACTGTTCTAAGAGCTTTCCATCAGGGAAAGCTGCATATTGCGATTATGAAATTATACAATTCCCTAATTTACAGTTTAAAAGATAGTTTTGGGGGAGGGTCGGATCTTTTAAATATAAAAATTGCAGACAAAACGGGGAAAGTTGTAAATGTGATAACCTACACTTTGTTTTTGAAATAAAAATAAATTTGTACTAAAAAATAATGTCGCGGGGGCCAGAAGAACTGGGAGTTCCCATTGGCGCCTGTAAGGTGTATAACCTTAGAATTAAAGACCTTGCAGACGTTGCGGACTTTGAACAGAACGGTGAGATAGGCACTTTGTATGGTTTTGGGGTACACTAAAGATGATTATAAACGCAAAGAGGTTGGGACAACAAAAAGTTTCCTAAACTAGAGCAACTGCGAATGTAGAAGCAAATAATGCTGGCCGTATGAATATAAATAGTTCGAAAACCTGACAGAAAATGGCACTTAGAACCATATTAGAATGGGACATAAAATTTGAATTCATAAGCCCATTTACATTTTTTTAACCATCAAAAAAATTTCAGAAAAGCATTCAACTGGGGGTTCCTTTACATGCAAGTCTTATGCCAGAGGACAATAGTCGGAAAAAAAAGGAAAATAAAGCCATTGGAAATAAACAGTTACATCCTCCACAGAAGAGAAAGGGTTTTAAAGGAAGCTTCTACCAAAATTACAGTTCATTCCACAAATGAAATTAGGCGACACGTTCAATGATATTTGAAATTTCTGTCTTAAAAAGATAAGGAGAGGGGGATGGGGTTGTGGGCGTTAGTGACGTCCCTTTTTAAAGGAATTCTAATTAGCTGGCAAAAAATTAGACGTTGACAGTCTAAAGTTACCGTCGTCATTCTTCATAATGGTGGATATTAGGTCATAACAAGCAAAAAAAAATCATTATTAGTCTAAATAGAACCAATCTTACAGCACTGAATTGGATTAATCTTACACATTTAGACTTATAGGATTTTATTATACTGAACAAGTTTGACAGAGAGCATGATAACAATAAATGGATTAGATTAAATTCTGTTATAAAACTATGGAGCAGTTAAAAATTTATGACAAAAACCCTCATTGTTCATTAATTTGTGGGCAGACTGGTTGCGGAAAAACAATATATTTGTCCTCGACCCATTACAGTTTACGCTATAATTTGATCATATTTTTGATTTTCTGCCAAAAACTTTTAAAAGGAAACAAAGCATATGATAGGTTTATATGGACAGATGAAATATATTTAGTTAATCCTAGCAATAAACTGAGTGTTTAGAACAGTTTTTTTTAAACTGTTTGAAGGAACGCAGACACTATTTATTATGATGTTCGGCAGAAAGAGACAGTTTAAAAAGAGAAACTTGTCAAAATAGCCTTCAGTGGAAGACATGCTAGGATAAGTGTGTGGATTTTATGTCAAAATATAACAGTTTTTAAAAGACTTTAGAGAACAGTTAAAGACTGTAGTGTTATTTCACATGAAAGACAGACTCGTTTGAAGAATGTTTGCGAAAAATGATATTGAAAAAAGATCAGGGAAAACATAGGATTAAGCAAAAACTGAAATCTGAAAAGTTTAGTAAATTAGTATTGAAAACGGATAACCCTACACAACATGTTTGTAGGGTCGTTATTTTTTGGTTATTGAAGTCTTACTTGTCAGAGAACAGCATTTTACCAATCCTGGGGTCACTTCGTCCGAAACTGGTTGAGGACGAAGTGGCCAGGATTTGGTAAAAATGTGTTCTCTCCCGCCAGCAAAAGCCTAAGGGATCACTGGACCGCGCAAGCCTCCGACCAAGGTCGCAACCCCCGGAGGGGGGTTTTAAAACCAGGAAAAAGAGCAAGATAACGTCGGGTGGAGTGATCGTGAACGCGCCGTCCAAAAAAAAAAATGAACGCCCGGACAGCAAGGTCTACAAGGAGATGGGTTTAAAGTATAAATCGTGTGACCCACTACATTTGAAATTACCCAAGTAGTTCACCCGACAAAGCCCAAGAGGGACAGGGCCCACATCAAGTCTTTTGCAGATCTGTTTTGGAAAGACCCCAAAGGCCCAAAAATTTCTTCACAAAAACGTTGACAAGAAAAAACGTATGCATGTGGGTTGGTAATCAAAAGCAAGACGCAGCACTGGAAGCAGAGACGCGAGACCACAAACGGAATACATTTTAAGCCAAGAAATGTCATTTCATTGAAAAATTTTATTTCAGTTATAACGCATTTTTTGAACTTTAATAACACGTGCAAACAAAAGGGTGGAGGGGGAATGGTGGTCTTTGAGGGGGAGGGCCACGGAGCTAATCTGCAATTTGCTTCCAGAGACGGTGTGCGGGTCCAATTAATTTGAAGAGACCAGTCTGCAACGTGAAGCACAAGATGACCCTGGTTTGAAGGAAGTTGACATTACTGTGCCGTTTTTAGGGTTTAGACTCCTGCTGTAAAAAGACAGTTTGAACATTTAAATCCGTTTTAGGTTAAAAACCTACACAGTTCCAGCTGCAAGTCAAAAAGTCCTGTTAATAGCAACTATCAGTTTGGCATTAGTTTAGCATCCACTTAATACATTAATCCAAACGATTTACCGTGATCTTGCGGCGTCAGTCTAACGCAAAGCCCTTTCTGAAAGCTCGACTTCAGCCAAAAGACCCAGATGACATCGGAGAACCTGCAAGGGATCTAGGAATAGTCTCAAGTGTCAAACACTGTTCTAAATGGGCTAGACCCAGTCACCACGTGAAGCCAGGGGGGCCAGCATGACCAGCCCGCTCAGCCTTTTTGACCGAGTATGAACCGAACAAAAAACAAACAGCACCGTTTTTCAAAGCAAAAAATAACAATCAGAAACGTCACTTGCCCCCTAACTTGCATATCGCACTTTTTTTTTTAAAGTGTTCAGCACCTACCATGCTTTTCGATGTGGACTCCTTACCTGGTTCTCAAAACGGGAAAATCAAAATGCATTCACATTATATCCACATTGATAACGCCCCCTTGAGCCAACGTCCATATTTAGTGCAAAAAGGTCAGTGATGTACATAAGTCTTATTTTACTCCTTTGTGAACCCAAGCATTAATTACGCATTAGGTTATTGTGGGGTAAAAGGGGGGGGAAAACATGCAAAATGCTGGAAGGATCTGCGCCAGAAAAAACGCATGCCAACTGAAAAATACATGACTTCATGCAATGACTGAACAGTTCAAACATTTTACAGCGAGTCATCACTAGCATGAATTCATAGAAATATGAATTGCACAAATAGGCACCAAATGTTTATGATATAATGGTCCGAGACAAGAATTATACAAACGGGCACCATCAAATGTTCCTGATATTACAATGGTCTAAGGAGACAAGAATTGTACAAACAGGCACCATCAAATGTTCCTGATATTACAATGGTCTGAGACAAATCGTCAACATGACCAAATAGGACAGAGCTCGAAACTTCTTAACCATCCTTCCGACAGTTCAATACGACTATGAACCAACTGTAAACACAAGGATGAACCAGCTGTAAATCGCACACAAAGAGGGAAACAGCCCCTTCTGTTGGGTTCCCATTTCCCTTTATGAGGCCTCTCAAAACTGAACAAGCACCAAAACATGGACATCAAATGCAACAAGCGGCATACCGAGTGTTAATGAATGTCATCCCAATCATGTCCATCATGTCGCTCATATTGGCGAGAGATTTGTAGCCTCCAGCCAACATAACCAAACCGACTTTTGAAAAAAAACATCGGGTGGTTCTCAAGGCCCTAGTCACAACAGCACCGCGGCCACAGAGGGAGTGCACCGCAGCCTCAAGGGGGAGGCACTGCAGCTCAGGGGGAGTGCACTGCGCCTCAGGGGGAGTGCACTGCAGCCTCAGGGGGAGTGCACTGCTGTCTAACTGGCCTGGATACCCGACCAGAGAACCCAAGCTTGTCGATACGCACTTACCCAAATTGATGCGGTGCACTCAAGTTCATGCACTTGCCAATTTGTTGCCCATGCACTCAAGTTCATGCACTTACCAAATTGATGCGATGCACTCAAGTTCATGCTGCATACCACTCGGATCCCACAGCAAGATCCTACCGTCATCAGGGTCAGAGCAGCGTCTTCCACCCTTGAGATGTCAACTGTAAATGTAACTTACGCGTGTAAACATCTTTGCAAATTCACACAAAGGGCTTTGGTCGTTTCAGATGCCATGAAAGCCAGCACTGGGCAAAATAAGCATTACAAAATACAGCAGTCGGAGACAATGCACAAAATATTTCACATTACATTGCCATAAATATGCCATGTGCACACACATTTCACACCATCTTTTCCCCACCTTCTTCTCCCAATCCCCATCTTCCATCCACCACCTCAGTCCCTTCCAGCCATCCGTTTTTAAGGTGAAAACAAACCGTTCAGTCCTCAAACTGATGGGCCAGCCATAAACCCACCATCCCTATCCAGAGCTGTGTCCTCAGTGATGGTCAGCCATAAACCCACCATCACTACCAGAGCCGTGTCTCCGGCCGATGGTCGCAAAAAATCCACCTCACCAGAGCTGTCCATGGCCAGCAGCTGAAACACTTCAAAGTTGGGATCCGTCATGTTGGGGCCCAGTCCACACAAAAAACAAAAAAGAATCAAGGGCAGCAGAGACAACAGGGCTGTCTAGCAAATGAACAGTTATTGCAAAAATTGGAGTAAGTTTTGAACCAATTTCAGACACGCACTACGATACAAACAGCGAACGGCTATGTGCCATTCACAACAAGTGGCTATGTGCCATTCACTACAAGTGGCTATGTGCCATTCACTACATGTGGCTATGTGCCATTTACTACAAGGGGCTATGTGCCATTCACTACAAGTGGCGGTCAAAGGCAAACGCCAAGCCGTTTCTGAAAAAATTGACTTCAGCCAATGACCCAGATGACATCGGAGAACCTGCAAGCAGATCTAGGAATAGTCTTCAAGTGTAAAAACTAATGTTTGAATGGACCTTGACCCAGTCACACGTGAAGCCAGGGGGCCAGCAGAACCAGCTGTTCAGCCTTTAGACCGAGTATGGACCAAACAATCATACAACGGCACCGTTTTTAAAGCACAAAAACCCAAGAACGTCACTTGCCACTAGCTTGCATTTCGCACCCTTTTGTTCTGCAAGTTTAGCACCTAACCATGCTTTTCGATGTGGACTACTTACCTGGTTCTCAAAGCACCTGAATATCAAAATGCATTCACATTAAATCCAGCACTGATAACACGCCTTCCATGAACCAACTGTACACATACAGTGCAAAAAGGTCAGTGATGTATTGTACACAAAACGTCTTATTTTATCCTTTTGAACCCAAAATCTAATTACGCATTAGACTATTGCGGAAATAAAGGGGAGAAAACATGCAGACATGCTGGAAGGATCTGCGCCAGAAAAATGGATGCAACTGTAAACATGACTTCAATGACTGAACAGAAAAATGGATGCCAACTGTAAACAACATGCAATGAACTGAAACAGTTCATACCACATTTTGCAACATGAATTCATAGAAAATGAATTTTTACAATTAGGCGCCCTCAAATGTTCCTGATATTACAATGGTCTAAGGAGACAATTATACAAACAGGCACCATCAAATTGTTCCTGATATTATGTCAATTATACAAACACGCACCATCAAATGTTCCCGATATTACAATGGTCAGCCAATTATTTCAAATAGGCACCATCAAATGTTCCGATATTACAATGGTCTAAGGAGACAATTATACAAACAGGCACCAAAATGTTCCCGATATTTCAATGGTCTGAGACAAGAATTATACAAACGGGCACCATCAAACGTTCCCCATACATGGTCCGAGACATTCAACATGACCAAATAGGACAGAGCTCGAAACTTCTTAACCATTTTTCTGACAGTTCAATACGACTATGAACCAGCTGTAAATCACATTTTAACCATCTTTCTGACAGTTCAATACGACTATTGAACCAGCTGTAAATGAAAACCCTTTTAACCCTCTTTCCGACAGTTCAATACGACTATGAACCAACTGTAAATCACATAAAAAGGATGAACCAGCTGGAAATCACATACAAAGGATGAAACCCGTTGTAAATCGCACCAAGAGGATGAACCAGCTGTAAATCGCACAACATCTTCACCTTTTTGACAGTTCAATACGACTATGAACCAACTATAAATCGCACACAGGATGAAACCCAAATGTAAATCAAACAA
>JAFLJL010017288.1:18488-35788 GCA_018398815.1 Conus ventricosus | reverse complement strand
CCCCTCCATAGCACGCACAGAATACCACCAACTAACCCCCCTGTCAGCAACAACAGTTACAACAGCCAGTGCTAGCGAGTATCCCATTCCCCCTCCACAGCACGCACAGAATCCCATCAAATAGACCCCCTATAAACCCCCCAATATTACAACAGCCAAACCTAGGAATACCCCCCCCCTCCATCGTATCCAAAACCTGAAGGCTACTAAAACATTGAACAGCTGTTTTTGTCATGAGTAACAACTGCCGGCAAAGTTGGGAGATTTATTTCCCTTGGCTGTTTCACTAAAAAGCCGATTCGGGGAAAAGGACACCCGAGGACTTACAGTCATGATTCACTTAAAAGCCTGACAGAAAAAGGACACTGGGGGACATACAACTATTTACTAAAAAAACCGTTTCAGAAAAGGAAAAAGCCCAACTACGTCATTTTTTCGCCCAGGACTCAGCTATGTTTCACATAAAAGCCTGTTTTCAGAAAAAAACACCCCACCCCTACAGCCCTGTTTCACTATAAACCCGATTCAGAAAAAGAACAGCCCGGGGCACAGTCATGTTTTCATTTAAAAAACCCCTGTTTCAAAAGAGGCAGCCCGGGATCAGCCATTTTTCAAATAAAACCTGATCAGAAAAGACAGCCCAGGATTACAGCTCATGTTTCACTAAAAAACCCCTGACAGGAAAAGGACAGCCGAGGTTTTACAGCCATGTTTCATATAAAGCCGATTCAAAAAAAAGGAACCCCAGAACAGCTCATTTTTCACAAAAAGCCGTTTTCAAAAAAAGGGACAGCCAAGGACTTTACAGCCATGTTCATAAAAAACCCTTTAACAGAAAAAAGACAGCGGGGACTTCAGCTCATTTCATAAAAGCCAGTTTCAGAAAAAAACAGCCCGGACTACAGCTCATTTTCCTAAAAAAGCCTACAAAAAAAAGGACAGCCCAGCTATAGCCATTTTTCACTAAAAAACCCGTTTCAGAAAAAGGACAGCAAGGATTTACAGCCAGTTCACTAAAAAACCCGATTAAAAAAGGCAGTGAGACTTCGCCATGTTTCGCTAAAAAAAGCCAGATTCAGAAAAAGGACAGCCCGGGACACAGTCTGTTTCATTTTAAAAAACGATTCAGAAAAAGGACAGCCCAGGACTAAAGCTCATTTTCACATAAAAGCCTGATTCAGAAAAAGGACACCCAAGGGCTTCAGCCATTTTTCACTAAAAAAACCCCCTTTTCAAAAAAGGACACTAGGACTTCAGCCTGTTCATTTAAAAAAGCCTGTTTCAGAAAAAGGACAGGAGGACTTAGGCTCGCCTGATTCAAAAAAAGGACAAACTGTAGTGACAAACTGTAGAAAAACATTTACTTTTATAAAGAGTCAGTACATGAAAATCGGGGATAAACCTAAAAAAAAAAGCCGGGATTTCGGCTCTTCTGCCCGTCCCTGGCCCCTCTCCTTTGGGCATTCCCCTCCTTTTCGATGGCGGAAACCTGACGTGACAGACACAACCGACCAACGGAAAATGCGGTGACAAACGTAGAAAAACATTATCTCGCATCAAGAGTCAAAAGGAAAATGGGGTGAAAAAACAGTCTAAAACACCTCCTACTCTGACTTTCAATACAGAAACCAGTTCCTAAAAAGCAAACATTCACCCCTTTTGACTTGCTGAAGTAAAGCACAGTCCTACCTACATCACTCTAAAAGGGTTCTTGAAGCCACCCACACACTGAGTCTGACTACCAACATCAAGGCTTCAGCCATCGATATGTTCAAATATTCTTCTTATTTTTTTTTTCCTTCTTTGTTCTAAGGATTAAAACTATGAAATTCACCATTAGTGAGATTTTTGCATCTGAGATCATTTTCTTCTTCTTCTTGTCAATTTTTCTGGTTGCGTCAGATGATCAGTCCTGTTGCCATGATGAAACCCACAGTCTTCTTGAGGTCTTGACGGCTGCCCCAAAGCTGCATCTGCAGTTCTGCACCCTCCGGCCAGGTTTGACACCATAGAACATCATGGCCTGGACAGTGCTGGAGGATGTGTTCTGGGGTCTGATATCCAGTGCCACATGGACATTTGTCTGTGTGGGCAATCTTAATCTGGCTGAGGTTGGCAGTAGCCACTTCTCAGTCTGAAGAGGATTGTTTGCTGGTATCTCTGGAGCTGATGGATTGGATGAGCACCACTACCTGCACCCAGCCTTCTCTTCCACTGGGATGATAGAGACCATTTTAAATCCCACCATATGGTTGCCAAATTCTGTCTTCAGGACGGGTTGCAATACAATTCCAATGTATGCACATGTTTAGTGTGGGCATGTTTCCTTTGTCCCACCAGCACACAATGGCCTACACAGTATTTCTACCGTAAAAGCCTTGGCAATATTTCACAGAGACACTAACCCCGATTTGACAATGTCACGACCGACCCCTGGAGGTCTGCCCTGACAGATCGGTCTAGGTGGGAGTGAAGGGAGTGACTGACCTCACACGCCTCGCAAGAGCCCACACAAGAAAGATTACGATACAACACCCCATTTATTCACACCAACACACTCAGTCATAAATAAGCATTCCAACACACACAACATGCACAATCACAATCAAGCATTCCAATGCACACAACATGCACAATCACAATCAAGCACTCCATCACACACAACATGCACAATTATAAATAAACATTTCACCTTACGACGTACACAATCACAATTACAGCATTCCAGCACATATAACAATACACAATTATAAAGAAACACTTCCAGCATCGATCCCTTCTAACACCATGGAGTGCGTCCACACCCCTCCCCCTGTCAAGTTCACTGGGAGCACACCTGTCGCACTAGGTGCTCCAGCCGGGTCGGTTCTCGCGGTCGCTCAAAGCCGAGGGCCCTCGACTCACAGCTGGCAGTGAAGAGCGCGTCCCGGAGGGGGGGGGGGGGGGGGGGGGGGGGGGGGGGGGGGGGGGGGAGGGAAAAACGAGGCGCTGTTACTGGAGGTCCTGGACGGGGGTCAGGGCCGGCCAGTCAAGACGGCGGGCTCCTCTACCAGTCCGCGGTCCCGACCAGGCGTGTCTTCGACCCGCGCGTGGCACCATCCAGTCCGTGGTCTCAGCCAGAGCGGGCCTCAACCAGCACGTGGCACCATCCAGTCCGTGGTCTCAGCCAGAGCGTGGCCTCAACCAGCACGTGGCACCATCCAGTCCAGACTCCAGGTGAAGCCCCCGGGAGGGGGGGGGAAAACGTAGCTGGGAGGAGAGAAGAAAGGGAGGGAAGGAAGAAGGAAGGAGGAAGGAAGAAGGGTACTGGAACCCCGCCGTCAGTACAGTCTGACCCATGCTGTCAAATCTTAACAGCCACTCGCATGATGGGCGAGAGGAAGTCTATTAAATGCACCCACAATCCCAGCTCAACAAAGATCTGAGCATAACACAGTAAACCCATCGAATCAGGGATATTCACTAGGGTCTTCTCACACGATGCAGGTAAAAAGACTGCATTAAATCAACGGGTTATAAAACAAATATGAATTATCTTCATCCTTCTCTCACTCATGCTTAACATTTTACTTCCTTAGGAAATAAATCAACACAGCGACCATCGCTTTATAACCGCCACCACATTTGCAAATAATAATTCAATGGCATGATTGTCACATTTTATAGCCACATTTCAAAATAAACACAAATCTCCAGCCACGCATCCGAACGACAAATCATGCGTACGCACGCTCGCGAACATAAAACTCGTTCTCCTTGCACACACAAACAGACGGTGGCCGAAGGATAAGAGTCCGGCGAATGTGACAGGGGCGGACGAGCGAGACCAAGCAAGTTCCAACCCTGAATCACCAGGTTCTCTCCCATCCCCACCGACTACCGCATCACCAGATGCATAAACAGGAGAAAGAATTTTGGAAATAATTTAGAATGGCCAGGTTAAAGATTGAATTAACCAAGAAAAGGTCTCAAACAATATTTCTCTTACAATTTCGAAAACAAAAGAAAATTGCGCAAAAGAAGAGACTAAGCCGACTAACAACAACAAACCAAAACAAACAAACCACGAAACTGATGCTTACCAGCTACCCGTGGGTGACCCAGAAGAGGCGGGTCAAAACGACTCTCTCTACCCTCTGTCCAGTCGAGAGGACAGAGGCGAAGATGCGGAAACAGAAGAAGTGATGTCCCTCTCCTACAGGCCGACTGCAGGAATTGAAAGTACTGACTGTACTTTCGATGATACGGTGAAGAACCAAGACTGGAGCAGGCGCTCCCAGAGACATCTTCCGCTCGAGTGAAGAGCTAACCTCCCTCAGCAATGGCGGCCAACATGCCACGCTACGTCACAGAGTGAGCATACTTCAGACTAAAAGAAATGAAGCACGTGCGACAGGTAAAAAGACAGGCGAGAGGCCGATAGACAGAAAGTTCGAGAGAAAGGTACCGGCCACCCGTGAACTTGCAGGATAAATAGCACGGGCGGTGGAATTAGAGAGAGAGAGAGAGAAAGCAAAAACCCAAGTTGAGCTGAACTACACCAAGGTGCAACCGCACCACAAGCCACACTAAGGGACGGATACACGACAACAGCAACGACAATAAATAAATAAGTAATTCCGCCACCCTAGATGGGTCAAACGTCGTAGGCCTCGTGACAAACTCGTGACAAACCCCCCTTCTAAAAGCATCTGTTTCTCTGAGATACAGTGCTCCTTTGAACCTTGACGCATGTGCAAATTCACAACAATGGGACCGAACCCAACTCTCTGTGCTCGACAGAGTACGAGGAATCCAATACAAACATTCCACGATAGAATCATACAGGAAATACATAATACTACATTTATCAAACAACTAAGCAAACCTTCCAACCATGAAAGTAACAATCCGAACCATTGACGATTCACTACCGTTAACATCACTGAAGTGAAAACTGTCACTACACCTGATACAGAGACCAAACGGGGATATAACCCTGGTTGAGGGGAAGTGTCCCTCTGACTGATTTTCCAATGTGCTGACTACGGAGCTCGGCTAAGATAGTCAGCATCCGTATTACAGGAACCCTTGATATGTCGGAAAGTGAATGCATGACTCTGCAGCTCCACTGCCCAACCCATGATTCGACGACTGACTGGCGGGATCCGATCCAGGGTACGGGAGAGGATGGATGATCGCTCGTCCAGCACAAACTCCCCGCCGTAAAGTAGGGGTAAAACTTCCTGATGCCCGCCGATGCTAAACACTCTTGTTCATCGTGTGGTACCTAGTCTGGCGTAGTGAGTTTTTTGCTCGCAATAAGCAAGCGGTTTGGAGTCCCTTACCCTGATCTTGTAACAACACAGCCCCAATCCCAAGCAGAAGCATCAGTCCGCTGGACAATAGGGAGGACTAGGATCGGGAGAGCCAGGGACTGGGCGAGTAGTGAGGGCCGTCTTCAAGGCGTCAAAAGCCGGTTGGATACTCTCATCCAGAAATCATGACGTGCTGGATTCTTCCCTTCGCTCAGGTCAGTGCGGGGCAAGGCAACCTTTGCGAAGTCATGGATGAATTGCGGTTGTTATCCCGCAAGTCCAAGGAAGACCGCAATTCACTTTTGGTACTGGAGGTTTGACACGCAACTTTGGTCACCTTGTCCTCCTAGGAGGCAATCAAACCCGCCGCATTGATGCCCCAAGAATGAAATCTCGTCCTGACCAAGGCTTGACATTGGAAGGACAGAGCCGACATCTGAACCTCGCGCAGACGGAAGGAACAGACGACGGAGGAGCGAAAACGTGCGAGCTCCCAATAATACTGTGTGAGTAGCAGGTCGTCCATGACAATTTGTTCTGTTCGGGCTTATCGAGAGGTGAAGCAATTGTCGCATGACGCGACGGAAAATTGCTCCGGCAGTTTTGAGGCTCAAAAGGCAAACGTTACACTGGAATGGTCACCTTCAGGAGTAGTGAATGCCGTTTTGGGTTTGGTCCTCTTGCGCATGGGAATCTGAACAGTATACTTCGCGTGATCGAACTTAGAGAAATAGTGGGCCAGACTCAAGCTGAGCGAAGATTTGGTAGAACATCCGCATAGGTTCGCATCAAACGGAGAAACCTTATTCAGCGACGAAAATCGACGCAGAACTATCTTGCATCTCTTCTTTACCAGAAGGATGGGGATGAGTACGGTGAACTCGCACGTTCAATGACCCCAACCTCAAAATGGGCCAGCACCTCCTGTGGATTGGACAGACGCCTGTGAGTGTAGCATGAGGGTATGTTTGACCCTAATTGGGGTCTCGGTGGTCAAAGCCAGTGTACATTCGCAGGGTACTGTGCCGGGGCCGATCTGTTGAGATCGTCCTGGAACTTGGCTCAAGCCGTGCAGTTGGACAGTCTGTGATGAGGAGGAGGTTAGACCGAATCAAACCATCCTGCCACGATCTTCCTCGAGAGAAGACGGTGGGGAAAGTCCTGAGCCACCGACAGGCGTGTCAACGCACTATCCACAAGAAAGGGGTGTAACTGGCCTGGCCCTGCGTTCCGTCGCACGTAAGCCTTCAGGAGGTTGCGTGATACAGGAGTTCTTCCACGCCACGAATCCGGTAGTCACAGTCACCACCCGACTGCAGACCCGAACAGGACCTTGCCAAGCAAGCTGCAGCTTGATTATCTTTTGGGGAAGGAGAAGCAAAAACCTCATCACTGCTCAACCACCGGGTTCAAACACTGCGTCGGTCAAACATACGCTTGTTATTTGGTTCTTGCCGACTGGCAAGTGTTGCTGAGCAGCTGGCAAGTGTCAGCGATGCGGTGACGTAGATCGACACAAAACGACTCTCCTCCTTGACGAAGGTTCCACATCATCGTGGGTCTCACATCTGCTTCAGGATGTTGGGGTTCTCGACTGTTCTGCAATACAGGAGTTCAAATGGGGAAAACCGCATGCTTCCGTGGAACCTCCTGTAGGCGAACAGTACCGCAGGAAGATAGCGATCCCACTCCGAGGTTGACTCTGCACAAAGGCGACGCCAAAATCTGCTTAACGTCCCGTTGAACGCGCGACAGGCCATTGGCCTGGCATGATAGGGAGACGTCGTTTCCTTGTGAATTTTGAGCAGAGTGTTAACTCTGCATGACTTTCAGAAGAAACGATTCCCTGGTCCGAAAGGATCTGCTTGGGCACGCCAGTGCGGTCATATCTGCCAGAGAGCTTCAGCTACAGTAGGGGTCGATAGTCCTAAGCGGGACAGACTCTGGATACCGAGGTCGCGTAGTCAACCACTACCAAGATGTAGCGGTGACCGCGATCGGATAGTGGTTAATGGTCCCACCAGGTCGAACGACTTGCTGAATGGCTCCCCAACTAGAGCACTGGACCCTAGGGGAACACGACCTTCAAACGACCCTTAGGAGTTTGTACGTTGGCAGACATGCAAATGCGGCAGTACTGCCTAACCTGCGAGTTCATCTCGGCCAGAAGAAGTCTGTTTAACTCGCTCGAGAGTCGCTGGAGCCATTGACCTGACATGGGGGAATCGAGGGCTGCCGGAGGACAGATCTCATCAGCTTTGGGAACCACAAGACTGCTTGGCCACACGATCTTTTTGCCTGGGTGAAAACCCTAAAGTAGGATCCATTGTGAGTTGAAGCCACCTTGGGTGTCGGGAGACTGAGCAGGACGACTACAGTGGTCGCAGGCGTTGGACATACCAAGTTCCTGGCCTGAAGACGGACCTTGGTTGAAGGAGCGGCCCTGGCCAGAACCTGCCGTCAGAGATCGGCTGGAGAACGGGACGCACTTCATGTTTCATGCTTCTTAGATTTGGCGGTGTGGTGACTCCACAACCCCTGTACGGGAGATCGAAGACACGGATGACTTCGTCCGCAGCAAAGGTGACAGTATTCCTATGAGAAGGGTATACATAGGTCGCTCCACCGCGGATGGCCATACTTCGCCAAAGAAGAAGGGGGTGGAGATTAGGAATAATTACAGAAGGACGGGTGGAGGTAAAACCAGCCTCCAACCAGCCACACATTCATAATTAGCGCCCGCGGGACTCAGGGGAAACCAAATTCTTATCCACAAAGTATCGTTGATGCTCCGAATCCCTATGGTGGCGGACCAAGGGAGGAACAACAAAAGAGGAGAATAAAAATTGGGCACTCTGATCACAGAAGTGGGAGGGAACCCACGTTAGCCGGCACCGAGGAATGGAAAAAGACCAGACCCACGACTTACCAGCGGCTTTAGCAATATTTTAATGTGGCCAGACGACACAAGAAAAACACGTCGGGGCGCTGAAATCCGATGAAGGCTGCTTGTTCACCCCATAGCAGTTGTGGCGCCTTATGTGCTACTAAAGCTGTGGAGGGCTTACTCTCCGAATGGGCGATGCATATAAGCCCTGCGAGCTTCAGAAATCACCTCAGCGGTGTGAATCGCAGCGCGAAATCCTGAGGTGCTGTCTCGCCTATCCGGATCTCAAATCCGGGACACAGTTGTGGTGAGCTGTTCAATGAGGATAGATCATCCACAAAACCTCCAACTTAGCCAACTGACGCAGTTACCCTACGAGTTTTGCGCAGCCTATCACCAAAAGCACGAAGGTTCGTCGTTATTCTTCTTCATGGACCTGAACTTTCGCCATGGTTACGTCTCTTGGGGTAAGGTGAAAAGCTTTCGCAGAGCCAACTGCATGTCTGCTTAAGACGAACCTTCGTGTTAGAGTGAGAACACACTCCCTTGCAGCACCAGATACAGGAAAAAGGTGCATAGCCTTTTGTTCCTCAGACATTGTTATGAACTAGCAACTTGTCAAAATGTCTAGGAACATATCAAAATGTCCTCATAGGTCTGAAATCTGGATGCTTTAAACTTTGGGCCTCTAATCTGCACCTGCTGGTGATTAACCCATGACTTACAGATGCGAGTAGACCGCGAAACGAAGTTGTTCAATATCCTCCATACGAGAGCCTCCATCTGTCTAGTTCTTCCTACGGAGGCAGCTCCTCTCTACGATGAGCAGGCCTTCCTCTCTGCGCTCTTCCATACGCAGAGCCCGTCCTGCCTAGTAGGACTCCTCTCTGCGCAGAAATAGCCTCTTCCTATGCAGAAATTTCCTTTGTCAGTCTCCTCTCTGCGCAGAGCTCCATTCCTGTCTAGATCTTCCCTACGAGGGCTTCTGTAGCAGCCTCTCCCTACGAGAGCTCTGCACTAGCAGCCTCTTCACTAGCTGCCGCTCCAGAAAACATAAGGACAGAGGTGATATCCTGAGCGGGGTTCACACTCCGAACAGGGAGGTTGAACCGTTGACCCGTCCCTTGGGTTCGACTTTCCCATAAGGGATAGTATTCGGGGCTGCCCCTTATGAGGGGAAGATGGAGAAGAGGGGAGGGCTTTGATTCTGGCAGACTCAACAGAAAGCCACAGTTGTCTTGCTATCCTCTGACGCTCCGAGCGGAAGTGCCAGTCGGGGTCTGAAGGGAGACCCCCCAGCGGAAGAGGTAGTTAAAAGTACCCACTGGACTACTGCTACTAGCACTGGAATAAGTAGAAGTTACCGTAGTCGAAGTTACTGAGTTACTAATAGTAGGACTACAGTACATTTTGAATCCTTCTTCTTCGACGCTCGCGTCGACACGGCCACCAGCACGGCCGTTGCAAGGACAACTTATCCTACGGTTTTCAAATACAGGGGAAAGGGACAATCCACTAGAAAAAAAAAACAAATATTTTAGGGGCGTGTTGTATATGTGTGTAGTGTGTGTGTGGTGCGTGTGTGCGGACAAGTTCCGTGCTCCACTCTGGAACACGCGCTCTTACAGACGAGCAACGTGCGGTGGGGCACACCGAAAAAAAAAAAAAAAAAAAAAAACTATGACCGGCTGCCACTCTGGCAACACGCGCTCACAGCCGAGCTACAGTGTGGTGGGGCTGGCGAAAAAAAACAAGCTGGCAGACGGAATCCGGAGAGGTGAAAAAAAAACACTAACGTCGATACAACCCCTTAGCTCAATACCCCGGTAGCGAAAAAACAGAACTGGTAAATACAACAGGAATGGAAGATGAGCGGCAACAGAAAGGCAAGGACCTTACGGCCGTACTGCGAGAGGTCCGGGTTCAAATCCGGACGAGCCCACAATTGTCACGACGACCCTGGAGGTCTGCCCTGACAGGATCGGTCTAGGTGGGAGTGAAGGGAGGACTGACCTCACACGCCTCGCAAGAGCCCACAAAAGAAAGATTACGATACAACACCCATTTATTCACACAACACACTCAGTCATTAAATAAGCTTTCCCAACACACAACATGCACAATCACAATCAAGCATTCCAACGCACACAACATGCACAATCACAATAAAGCACTCCATCACACACAACATGCACAATTATAAATAAACATTTCACCTTACGACGTACACAATCACAATTACAGCATTCCAGCACATATAACATTTAAACAAATTTTAAAGAAACATTTCCCCCGATCGAAACCCTCTTAACACCATGGAGTGCCGTCCACACCTGCCCGTCAGTCCACTGGGAGCCCCTGTCGACTAGGGGGCTCCCCAGCCGGGTCGGGTTTTGCAGGGAGCGCTCAAGCGACGCCTCGACTCACAAGCAGGCAGTGAAGAGGCGTCCCGGGGGGGGGGGGGGGGGGGGGGGGGGGGGGGGGGGGGGGGGGAGGGGGGGGGGGGGAAGGAAATCGGGGCGCTGTTACGGGAGGGCCTGGACGGGGGTCAGGACGGCCAGTGTACAAGGGGGGACGGCGGGTCCTCTTGCAGTCGCGGTCCAGACCAGGGGTGTCTTCGACCGCGCGGCTGGCACCATCCAGTCGTGGTCTCAGCCAGAGCGTTGGCGCTCAACCCAGCACGGGCACCATTCCAGTCCTTGGTCTCAGCCAGAGGTGGCCCTCAACCAGCTCGTGGCACCATCCCAGTCCAGGGAATCAGTGAAGCCCCGTGAGGGGGGGGGGGGGAAGGGAAACGTATTTGCTGGGAGCGAGAGAAGAAAGGGAGGGAAGAAGAAGGAAGGAAGGAAGAAGAAGGGTATGGAACCCGCGTCAGCAGTACAGTCTGACCCATGCGGTCATATATGACAGCCACTCGATGATGGGCGAGGGTAAGTTATTAATTGCACCACAATCCCAGCTCAAAATGGTTGAAGCCATAACACAGTAACCATCGAATCAGGGATATTCACTTGGGGTCTTCTCACAGTGATGCGGTAAAAGACTGATTAAATCACAGGTTATAAAACAATATGATTTATCATCATCCTTTTCTCTCACTCATCAGGGATGAAACAGTTTTTTTAAAAAAAGAGGGATTGGGGGGATCTGCGGGGTTCACCATGGGCCCCAGTGCGGGTACATGGAATAGCGGGGGCGGTCAGGGGGCGGCCGAACCCCCCCTGAAGATGAGCATATTTTGTATTAAAGATGGCATAAAAAATCTTTAGATAATCACTTTTCTTGATTCTAAACAACTCATTCTATAGTACGCCTTTCAACACATGAAGACTGAGAGTGATGAGGAAAGAAACTATGTTCCCAATTGAGACAAACATTCTGTATGATGAATACTCAGAAACTCTAGCTAAAAGAAAATTTGATCAAAAACAGTGCTTTCAGGACATAAAGAATAAGCCTGTAGATATGTAAATATCAGAGCTGGGAATCAACTAAGTAAATCAGATTGTATGAAAACGAGCTGGACTTCAATAAACACATATATGAAAAAATGATTTACTTTGAAGTCCTTTAAAAAAAAAAAAACCTGAAGCTTTTGGGCCTTAGACTGGAAGGGACACAAAAAAGAACATAAAAGACAAATGACATAAAAACAAACTGATGTCAAAACAGTACAACCCCCCCCCCAACTTCCTCTTACAATTCATACCCCCCCCCCCACCTTTGACAAGGTGTGTGTGTGTGTGGGGGGGGGGGGGATTGTGTGTGTGTGTGTGCTGGGGGGGGGGGGGATGTTTTGTGTGTGTGTGTGTGTGAGGTGGGGCGGGGGGGGGGGGGGGGCCGAAGTGTGTGGGGTATGTGTGTTTGGGGGGGGGGGGGGGGGTTGGGGGAGAAGGAGGAGAGTAGAGGAAGTAAAAGGTTGGGGGGGGAGTGGGGCTGGTGGATAAAGGATTTCATAGGGGGGATGTTAGCAGACACTAACAAATGTAGCAAACGTTTGCTTTTTTACAGGGGAAAAGTGTTACCAATACTGTTGTGAATCAGTTTATTTTGATGTCATTTGTTCTTTATATTCTTTTCGTCACTCTGACGTTTTTCCCTTGCTTTGAAGACTCTACGAGTGGAAGTACTTAGAGTAGGAGTCAAACTATCTTTGGAATTAACGTAGATTGTTGCATACCCAATGATCTGAAAACATGCTGTAATGGTGTGGGAACACACATTTTCTTTTGGTGATGGGACGCTCGATGTGATCTCTGTTTGCACAAATGCCACGATACCAAAGTAGACACGTTTTGGCAAGGCTCGCAAAAACACTTCAAATTCGCCGTCTTTGTCATGTTTTCTTATTACATCCGCGACTCTGCGGTCACACACGCCTTCTGCTGCCACTCGGTCTTCTAGTGGTTCACATACTTCTTTCGTTTTTTTTCGTTTTGTCTGCACACACTGGCGGAAAACTCTTACTGTGAATCGACGCCATG
Source organism: Conus ventricosus (assembly GCA_018398815.1). NCBI lineage: Eukaryota > Metazoa > Mollusca > Gastropoda > Neogastropoda > Conidae > Conus > Conus ventricosus. The sequence continues at coordinate 23,120 of JAFLJL010017288.1, read as the reverse complement.
ATGAGAAATACTGGAAGGAAACAGAATGAGAACTACCCCGTTTGAGAACATTACCGACAGAGAAGAAATTCGCTGTGCAGACAAGTTGAGATCGTTTCTGAGCATCATTCTTCGAATAATTTTTCGGCGGAGACTTTTTCTTTCGGCGGAGAATGCGAAAAAATAACGGCGGAGACGGCGGAAACGGCGGAGGTGTTTTCATCCTGCTCATGCTTAACATTTTACTTCCTTAGGAAATAAATCAACACAGCGACCATCGCTTTATAACCCCCACCACATTTGCAAATAATAATTCAATGGCATGATTGTCACATTTTATAGCCACATTTCAAAATAACACAAATCTCCAGCCACGCATCCGAACGACAAATCATGCGTACGCACGCTCGCGAACATAAAACTCGTTCTCCTTGCACACACAAACAGACGGTGGCCGAAGGATAAGAGTCCGGCGAATGTGACAGGGCGGACGAGCGAGACCAAGCAAGTTCCAACCCTGAATCACCAGGTTCTCTCCCATCCCCACCGACTACCGCATCACCAGATGCATAAACAGGAGAAAGAATTTTGGAAATAATTTTTGAATGGCCAGGTTAAAAGATTGAATTAACCCGAGAAAAGGTCTCAAACAATATTTCTCTTACAATTTCGAAACAAAAGAAAATTGCGCAAAAGAAGAGACTAAGCCGACTAACAACAACAAACCAAAACAAACAAACCACGAAACTGATGCTTACCAGCTACCCGTGGGTGACCCCGAAGAGGCGGGTCAAAATGACTCTCTCTACCCCCTGTCCAGTCGAGAGGACAGAGGCGAAGATGCGGAAACAGAAGAAGTGATGTCCCTCTCCTACAGGCCGACTGCAGGAATTGAAAGTACTGACTGTACTTTCGATGATACGGTGAAGAACCAAGACTGGAGCAGGCGCTCCCAGAGGACATCTTCCGCTCGAGTAAGAGCTAACCTCCCTCAGCAATGGCGGCCAACATGCCACGCTACGTCACAGAGTGAGCATACTTCAGACTAAAAGAAATGAAGCACGTGCGACAGGTAAAAAGACAGGCGAGAGGCCGATAGACAGAAAGTTCGAGGAGAAAGGTACGGCCACCCGTGAACTTGCAGGATAAATAGCACGGGCGGTGGAATTAGAGAGAGAGAGAGAGAGAAAGCAAACCGAAGTTGAGCTGAACTACACCAAGGTGCAACCGCACCACAAGCCACACTAAGGGACGGATACACGACAACAGCAACGACAATAAATAAATAAGTAATTCCGCCACCCTAGATGGGTCAAACGTCGTAGGCCTCGTGACAAAACTCGTGACAGACAATAACAAATTTAGAACACACATTTGACTATATTCTTCAACACATTTCAAAGCTCCCCAGAGGACAAAGTTAAACAGTTAAACCATCGCAGACAATGACTCCAGTCCAGATACCCTTTAAGCACAGAGACATCCTATAATCCATCAAAAAGGATCCTGAAAAAACTTTGTTGCCTCCCACCCTCTCCCATCCCCTCACCCTCTTCTTCTTGGCCTTCTCCTTCTTCTTGGCACGCTTGGCCAGACGCTTGTCGCGCTTGACTCGCCACTTGTCCAGCTTTGGGGGCAGCAGGCGGCCAATGACGTCGCCGTCAGACACGGTCATCATGAGAGCGGCATCGGGGAACAGACCCATCTCCGACAGGTAGCGCGCCTCGTCTGCCGTGCGGGGAAAGCCCTCCCGCACAAACCCTGTGGACCTGTGGGTGTAACAGAATGGCTGACACTGAGTGCATCTCTAAACTCTCCCCCACAAACCCCGTGGACCTGTGGATGTAACAGAATGGCTGACACTGAGTGCATCTCTAAACTCTCCCCCACAAACCCTGTGGACCTGTGGATGTAACAGAATGGTGACACTGAGTGCATCTCTAAACTCTCCCCCACAAACCCTGTGGACCTGTGGATGTAACAGAATGGCTGACACTGAGTGCACCACAAAACTCTCCCCACAAAACCCTGTGGACCTGTGGGTGTAACAGAATGGCTGACACTGAGTGCACACAAAACTCTCCCCACAAACCCTGTGGACCTGTGGGTGTAACAGAATGGCTGACACTGAGTGCATCGCTAAATCTCCACCACAAACCTGTGGGTTGTAACAGAATGGCTGACACTGAGTGCATCACTGAACTCTCCACCACAAACCCTGTGGGTGTAACAGAATGGCTGACACTGAGTGCATCGCTAAACTCTCCAGCACAAACCCTATGGGTGTAACAGAATGGCTGACACTGAGTGCATCGCTAAACTCTCCACCACAAACTCTGTGGTGTAACAGAATGGCTGACACTGAGTGCATCACAAGGACCTGTGTGAGTTGATACACTTCTGACAGTACCCTCGCTTAGTTGCTGCCCCTGATCTGAGTCCTTTTGACTGTGGCAGCTGCTGCCACCAGTTACATGGCATCAAGTCCTGCTACACACTTGTTTGTCAGTAAATTGGCTTACATTCTTTTAGTTTTGAATCTGCACAAAAGAATAACTGTTTAATATACTGGACTAGTTTATGTTTTGATTTTTGTTAATCAAGGAACATTGTTAAACATACCAGTGCAATGCAAAACACATCGATACATGAGCATCTACACTTCTATCTGGTACACAACCACTACTTTTACACTTCTATCTGGTACACAACCACTACTTTTACACTTCTATCTGGTACACAACCACTACTTTTACACTTCTATCTGGTACACAACACTACTTTTACACTTCTATCTGGTACACGATCACTACTTTTACACTTCTATCTGGTACACGACCACTACTTTTACACTTCTATCTGGTACACGACCACTACTTTTACACTTCTATCTGGTACACGACCACTACTTTTACACTTCTATCTGGTACACGACCACTACTTTTACACTTCTATCTGGTACGACCACTACTTTAACACTTCTATCTGGTACACTACCACTACTTTTGGACAGCATTTTCATTGGAAACATCTCCAAAATGAGTCATAAGCACCATTCTATACTTCATTTTCTGCAGCACTACCTTCATCCATACAGATTTCATCAACTACTTGTAAGTCATAAAAACTGTCATTTGGACATGATTCTGAATGAATTAAGGAGTGCAAATTCTGCATGAACTTCAGAGGGTAGTGTCCCTCTGAAACTCTTGCATGTTGAAGTGCTGATTTCTTCACTGTCCCTATGGACAGCTACAGTCTTAACTGAAAGGAGTGGTCATAATGGACAATTTGTCCCTATGGACAGCTCTCAGTCTTAACTGAAAGGAGTGGTCATAATGGGCAATTTGTCGCTATGGACAGCTACAGTCTTAACTGAAGGAGTGCTCATAATGGACAGTTTGTCCTATGGACAGCTACGTCTTAACTGAAAGGAGTGGTCATAATGGGCAATTTGTCCCTATGGACAGCTACACTCTTAACTGAAAGGAGTGGTCACAATGGACAGTTTGTCCCTATGGACAGCTACAGTCTTAACTGAAAGGAGTGGTCATAATGGGCAGTTTGTCGCTTTGGACAGCTGCAGTCTTAACTGAAAGGAGTGGTCACAATGGACAGTTTGTCCCTATGGACAGCTGCAGTCTTAACTGAAAGGAGTGGTCATAAAGGGCAGTTTGTTCACTGTGCCCTCTGGAATAACGTTGCAAGACTGACAAATTGTCAGGTACAGTAAGAAAAGTTCTTATGGGACATAGGGAATTTGTGGCGGAGCGCGATTATTCCGGTAATTTCCGGTAAGATGAAATTCTCAAAGCAGGCCAGGCATGCGTAAAAGCATTCCGGTATGTTCGGTAAGACAAATCCTTAATGCAGGTCGTGCATGCGTAAAAGTGCTTCCTTTTCGAAGTAACACGCTAGCAGTGAAGACGCACTCCCTGCTCTCGGAAAAAATTCTCTGCTCTCTCAAATAAGTTGCAAGGTAAGATCCTCATCCATCGAAGCCTACACGGTGTCTAACATGCCTCATGCTTGTTACTTGGTCATTCCATCATCAAACGTTTTGCTCAGCATATTTGTGATGCAGATGATGTGCGTTTGAACGCAAATATTAAGTTGCAAGACACTTGCTCTGTGGAGATAGTCGGCAGAGCCGGACTAACGGTACACGGTCTTCTGCGCGATAACCAAACTCTCCCAGGCATAATGGACAAGCTTAACCCAATGCCTACGGATCGACCGAGATCGACCGCGAGATTTCCTCCTTCTGAATACCGGATCGACCGAGATCGACCGCTGAATACTCGGTCAACGACTTTCGCTTTCACCATCGCATATCCCAGAATGCAATTGCGACAGAAGAGTCTTCCGGTACTTCCGTTTCTGGACGCCATTTTGGTTTTTGTTGCATGAGTTTTGGTGGAGTAGTTTCGCTGCTGTGAATTTTCAAAGTTCGGCTTTTTTTTCGCGAAGATTTTCTGGGAAAATGGCGGATCAAGTAACTATGCAACTTGCAGAATTCATTTTCTGAAGTGATATTGATGAAGAGAGCGTATTTGCGGGCTACACTCTTAAAGAAGATTTGAAGCAAGACGATTTCGGACGTCAATCTTGACCCAGTTATGAATAAGATTCGACGCTGCTGATTTTGAGGGC
>JAFLJL010017288.1:0-17488 GCA_018398815.1 Conus ventricosus | reverse complement strand
GCAATGCAGAGGGTTTGTCGCACTCCAGATCTTCAGCTGCACGTGTGAACAGAAGTTGTGATGTGCTCTGTTTTGCCTAACTTCAACTCCAGATCTTCAGCTGCACGTGTGAACAGAAGATGTCGCTTTGCTCTGCTAGGCCTACTTCAACTCCAGATCTTCAGCTGCACGTGTGACAGAAGATGTCGCTTTGCTCTGCTAGGCCTACTTTCAACTCCAGATCTTCAGTGCACTGACAGAAGAGTCACTTTCTCAGCTAGGCCTACTTCAACTCCAGATCTTCAGCTGCACGTGACAGAAGATGTCGCTTTGGCTCTGCTAGGCCTACTTCAACTCCAGATCTTCAGCTGCACATGACAGAAGATGTCACTTTTGCTCTGCTAGGCCTACTTCAACTCCAGATCTTCAGCTGCACATGTGAACAGACGATGTCGCTTTGCTCTGCTAGGCCTAACTTCTCTCTTGGAGCTGGCCAAGGACAGTGCCTGTACTTTCTGAAAATCTCATTAAAACAAAACATCGCTTAATGAAAAAAAAAAAGCCCTTCTCATGATTTTTTTGTGTGTTGTCAACTAATTGGCAACGCAACAACTACATGTCAATAACTCCAAACTAACACTGCTTGTGGTTCCCAGTCACCGAGCACATACAATCAAGAGGCACACAGTACAAACAAGTAGATTTCGAAAAGGAGGAAAAAGTTGCAAGCTGATATATGCATACAGCAACAATCAGGAGAAGGTATCAATAAAAGCAATTCAACATTTCTTCACAGACTGACCTAGCCTTTAATTCATGAATATTGTCACATAATCACAGAGACAAACAGACAACTACAGGAAAACCTTAGTACTTCTGATGTGAAAGGAAATCTGAACTGAAGCTATGGATTTCTGTCTGGGTAGAATTAGGTACACTTCATGGTGTGACAAGACGTTCATATCCAAATGAATTTATACAGTCAGCTGACAAAAAAAGCACAGTGTGCATGCGTGCGTGCATGTGTCTCCATGCCATCAACTGTGCATTGATAGAAAAAAAGAATTCAAACAAATGCACGCGCACACACACACACACACACACACACCACCACACACACACACACACACACACACACACACACACACCCCAAGAGATCTCTCTCTTGAAGACGAAACACATTTCATGCTGATATGTCCAGATATCTTTCTTAAGAACGAAATACATCCTCACTATATTATCGTTTTCCTTCTCAGCAAAAAATACAAATTTTTGATACTAAGACTTAAAGGAAAGTTGGTGTACAAAGTGTTTCCTATAAACAAAATTTTTTAAAATTAGGGGAAAAAACTAGATATCATGCGTGAAAAGAGATCTTTCATGTTTACTTCATTGATGATTTGCCCCCTGTTCTTTAGGGGTCAAGGGCCTGAAAAGACTAAATTAAACTTAAAAAAAACACACACACACACACACAAAACCACACACACACACACACACACACCACCACACACACACCCACACACACACACACAACACACACACCACACACCACACACACCATGCAAGAGTTCAAACAGTGCACCGACCTGCACGATTCCAGCTGGGGGTGTCGTTCAACACTTCTTGAGGTCTTTCCGACCCTTCCGTGGCGTTTTCCTCCATCCCCCTTTCCTCCCCTTTTTTCCTCTTCCTGAAAAAACCAGAAGCCTCCAATGAATGCCAAAAAAGACAAAAACCCAAATCATCTTGCTCTCCTGTCGTTTTACGTACAATGGAAGAAAAAAAAGGGGCTTGAAAATTGTTCACTGTTTTAAAGGGTATTATTTACCAAAACTGGACATCTTACCACACGTTAACAGGGGAATAGCGAGCACAGGACATGACTTTTCTTTCCTACAAAATGACTTTGCAAATGTTTGCAAAAAGAAAGGGGCGGGGGGAGGTGGGGGGGGGGGGAAGGGAAGAAGAGAGCGGCTTTTATGTTTAAAAATTTTTAACACCCCTCCCGGGCCAACAGCAGTGCCCCCAGTTTGAAGAGAGCAGCATTTTATGTTTTAAGGGTTTAAAACACCCCCTGGCCATACGGGGCAGTAAGGTTAACACCTCCGGGCCCCATCAGGCGTGACCAGTTTGAGGCTCCCCGTCTAGGCCGCCCTTGCCTTCCACTGCCTTCACTTTCCCCTGAACCGAATGGTGCCCATTCACTTTTGGTTTTTTTGGGAATGCTTTTAAAAAACCAAAAAAACATAATTGCCCCCATGAGTACTGAACTGACGCCCTGGCCAAATACTCGACGTGAGCCCCTGACAACAAAAAGAGTATTAACCCCCCGAAAAACATTTGAAGTGAACCCCTGTACAACAGAAAAAAGTTTTAAACCCCCCCTGAAAAACACCGACTGTGACCCCCCTCGTCAACACTAAAGAGTATTAAAACCCCCCTGAAAAACACTCTGCTGGAGCCCTCGACAACACAAGAGTTTAACCCCCCCTGAAAAAACACTGAGGACCCCCTGTAAAAACCTAAAGAGTTTTAAACCCCCCTAAAAAACCCCTCTGCGTGAGCCCCTCGTACAACACTAAAGAGTATTAACCCCCTGAAAAAACTCGACTTGAGCTCCTCGTCAACACAAAAGAGTTTTAAATCCCTGAAAAACCTTATGGGCTCCTCGTACAACACTAAAGAGTTTTAAACCCCCCGAAAAACACTCGGGACTGTACTTTCGTACAACACTAAAGAGTATTAACCCCCCCGAAAAACATCTGACTGGAGTCTGTACAACACTAAAGAGTATTAACCCCCTGAAAAACACTTGCTGTGGCCCCGGGTAAACACTAAAGGTTTTTAACCCCCTGAAAAACTCGACGTGACCCCGTACAACACAAAAAGGTATTAACCCCCTGTAAAACATCTGAGTGAGCTCCTCGTAAACACTAAAGGTTTTAAACCCCCCCTAAAAAAACCTCTGACTTGGCCCCTCGTACAACACTAAGAGTAAAAACCCCTGAAAAACACTTGACTGTGGTCCTGAAACAGAAAAGAGTATTACCCCCCTAAAAAAAACATGACTGGACCCCCTCGTACAACGAAAAAGGTATTAACCCCCCTGAAAAACCTCTGACTGTGAGCCCCTCGTACAACCTAAAGAGTATTCCCCCCCCTGAAAAACACTCTGACTTTTCCCCTCGTACAACGTAAAGAGTTTAACCCCTTAAAAAAAGCACTTGGGGCCCAGGGGATCTTCTCTCCAGAGTAACTGATTGATTGTGTTTTTGTGTGTGTGGTGTGTGTGTTTGTTGTGTGTTGGTGTGTGTTTTGTGTGTGGGGGAAGTAAGTCAAGTAACTCAAAGTTTTCTTTTTTAAAGGGTTAAAGAAAAAGCTTACAGCTTTTTTATCCTGCCTCCCCTGTCCTTGTTTCCTGCATACCCTTTCACGAAACAAAGCCCCCCAAAAAAAAAAAAGTAGAACAATTTATATTCAAATCTACTCATGAATGTTTGAACGAATGGTGAAGACATCTTGGCTGAAAAACAATATCCAGGAATATTTCTGCTGCAAAAAACCCCATCACTCACTTAAAATTTCTTCTCCCAGGATGGCCTCGATGTCATTTTCCCATCCTCTTCCCTTCTTTTTCTTCCTCCACGTCCTCCTCCTCGAATGTCTCCCTTTATGGCTGCTTTCTCCCCTGTCAAACAAAAATCAAAAGTCGGACGGTACCACTATTAATAACAGTGGAAAAAGTTTTTCACACAATAAAAACTTGTTGTTAGATCATAAACCCCACAAACTGATCTGAAACACTCGATGAAAAAAAAAAAAAACCCCTTGTGTATTTCTAAAATTTCCAACTTTTTTTCTGTAACAATTCTGTAATTGGAAAATATTTGTACAGATAAGCGAGGACATTAGGGGTTGAACTGATTAAGAATAACGACTTAAAGACAAGACACTCGGTTTCTTAAAAAGTTTTTTTTTTTCCTTCTCTTTCCACATGTAAGGGAAACAACAATTTCCTAGCCTCATTTTTAATTTTTGAAATTTTTAGATTAAGTAGTGTTTTAGTTCTTTTTTGTGCGGGTTTTTTAAAACTTTGTGCAACCTGAACCAGTTATTTCCCCCTGTGTGACCTGTCCCGGTAGTTCTCAGTCTTTTAAACTCCCCGATTTAAACCCCCTGATTTCAAAAAAACATCAAAAAATAGTACAGTGAAAAGGGTTTGTTGTTTTAAAAGAGTTAGACATAGGGATTTAAAATATGGCTTTTAAACCCTTTATCCTATCGGGAGACATGAACTAAATCTGGCCCGCCCCAAAGTAAAAATCCAGGGGAGTTTGCAATTTAAGAGTCACAGGGGAAACATAAAGCTTTCCGTGACGTCTGAAATTTCATGGTATCACACTAATGTTGTTAATAAATTTCAGCAGTTTATAAAGCATTAGCAATAGGTTTAATTTGGGATTTTGTTTTCCCTGCGGGTTTCCAAACTTTAGTTCGGATTTTTTTAAAGTTCTTTGAAGACTGCAGCTCAAAAAGAAATTTTTTGCCCCTATCTCACCAGACCACCCCAAAAGAAAATTGAAATTTTGTCCTAAATTTTCATCCCCCTGATTCAAAAATGATAAAAACCCCCAAAATAAAGTGCAAAAAATAAACTTAAATGCATAGTGTAAATTTTTTAAATTTTTATCAAAAAAAGAAGAAATCATAAAAATTTGTCACCGAAAAAAAAATTGTGTTGTAATTGGAACAGAAATTGGCAGAAATGGAACATCCCGCAGTGAACTTCTAAAAGGAGGGTTTTGATATTTATAAAAAGGAAAAAACTTGGAAAAAAGAGGGGGGGGGGAAATCCTGATTGCCCTAGAAGAATTAGCCATGAGTTTTATATCAAGGCAAAAATATGAAAGTTTATTTTTGGGTTAATTTTAAAAATAAGAGCCCCGTATTGTTGGATAAGTTTTTCAGACCCCAGACTAGATGAAAAATTTTGTTCGTTATCTGCGAGACATTTTCTAACTTTTTTGGCCAATAGGAAGGCAATAATGGATTGGTGGAGACTTTAAATTACCAGAAAAGATTGGGGTGAAGATGCCTAGGGAAACAATACGAAAAATATTAATACTCAGTTTTTTGAGTCACCCAAAAACCTTTGGGTTAGACAGTCAGTTGAATCACCAACTCGTGGGAAGGCATTTCCCGGATTTTTTTTTTACCAAAATTTTTCCAGGCGTTTAGGCAATCAGGAATTTTAAATTTCGGCCTGGGTGATCATGATATAGTTCTCTTAGGAGCAACTTTTAACCTTTTTGAAGAAAACCCCCCAAACGTACCATCAACTCTGGAACCCCAAACAGATTACCAAAAAATTTCGCAGGGTACTATTTATTTCGTCGTTTTTTTTTGGGTCCCCTAGTGTTAAAGTAATTCATGACCTTTGGAAGTGAAAAAAAACTTGGGTTATTTGGATGACAACTACCTAAAAAAACTTCAAGCAAGAACCCAGATGGTTACACAAAAATAAAGTTTGTTGAGAAGGGGAAAAATCGTTTTTTTAAGAAATTGAAACTACATCCCAATTCAGAAGATTACTGGTTGGTATAAACATTTTAAGAGCGGGGTTTTAGGAGAATGAGATTGCCACTCCAATTTGTTAAATTTGTGTTCGGAAGGGGATCCAAAAACAAAAAATTTGTCTTTCTTAAAGGGGTAAAAGACAGGCAAAATTGGGATTCCAGACCTGAAAACAAAACCCGAATAACCTAATAAAGACCCCGAAGGGAAGCAAACACTAACAAGCAGTTTTTTCAGTTTTCCAAAACCCAAAAATTTTAAATTAACGTTAACAAAGGGTGATGATAAAAATCCCCCGAAAAAGCAAAACATCAAAGAAACAAAGCAGGAGTATTTTAAATTTCGACCCAAAATCAATGAAAACAAAGCTTGGCCGTGGCGTTCCTGGCAACTCTTAAAAATTTGTCCAAAGAAGGTGAGGTATACCAATTACTTTACCAAGTTCACGGACCCGGGGGTAAACCGATGGTGGCAGATGCGAGCATTTTTCCCATATTCAAAAAAGGGTGACAAAACAAAAGCAGGAAAAAACCCGTATCTCTACATCCTTAGCTAAACTACTTTAACACATAATTATAGTGCATAATGGACCATCTTGACAAAATTTACTTCTTAAATAATCCAGCATGGTTTTGAAGCGAAGGAGTTGTGGACTAACTTATAACAACCCAAAGATTTTAGTAACGTTTAAACAACAGACAGCAAAAAAGATGCAATTTATTAGACTTTTCTAAAACCTTTGTAGGGTTTACCATGAGGGCCTGCTGCTTAATTTTAAAACATGGCATTGGCGGTTCTTTGCTAAAATGGGCTAGATCTTTCCTCGTTGGGAAACGCAAAAGTTGTTGTGGAAGGGTCGCATCCCCCTTTTAAACCGCTTGTCAGGTGCCCCCGGGAACTGTTTTGGGGCCCTTTTTTTTCTTAAATTTATAAAAATGAATAAGTAGAAATCTCTCTCCTGGAATACTAAAAGGTTTTTGCAGATGACAGTTTAGAATAGAACAATCAGAAGCAAGAATGATACCGATTTACAAGAAAAACTAAACGCTTTACAAGAGTGGGAAAAAAATTGGAAAAAAGGAAATTTTATCCCCAAAGTGCCCAAATGTTGCGTTTAGTAACAAACGCTCCCAATTGACAGATTTTTCATCCTAATACTTTTTCTTAAAGAAACTAATGCTGCAAAATTTTAGGGTGATTTGATAGTGTTCAAATGGAAAGAAATTACAATTTTGTATGTAAAAAAGCAAAAACTTTAGCTTTTTTTACAGGAATCAATGGCGCCCCCAAAAGGTTAAAGGGCATGTACAAAAAACGGAGACCATACGGGAAAATGGTTGCCAGTTTGGGGTCCTTACCTCTAAAAAGGAATTGATTAACCCCGAAAAGATTTTAGAAAGAAAGCAACGGTTGTAACGGGAAACCCCAAACAGAGAAAAGGGGAATTAGGAAGAAAATGGGGAAATTAGAAAGGAAACCCTTAGAAGAGAGAAGAGCTTTTATTAAACTTAACACCTTTTTCAAAGGCAGAGCTAAAGTAATTGATATTCCAATGGAACAACTAGTATTGAATAAAAGTAGCAACAGGAGTGGCGGTCAATGTTATACCATACCTGCATCAAATATTGACAGCCACTTACATTCTTTTTATCCCAGTTCTGTACGGCTGTGGAACTCACTGCCGGGTGCCATCAAGATTGCCACAAATGCAGTCTCATTCAAGGGACAAATTGATTCGACAGTTTTGAGATCTGCATATTGACGATTTTCTATTTTTACTTCCCCAGATATTTTATTATTACCTGGGCCTGAATTTGGCCATTGCTTTTAACTTCTTGAATATCGAGTGTGACCCCTTGTTGCCAAATTTGCTCCAGGGGCCAACAGTCTGAGTCGCACTGTTTTATGTTATTTTATTTTATTTTTTAACATGCGCGCTGGTGACCTACTCGTTTTTGAGTGAACCAGTATTTTAGGAAGAAGAAGAAGAAGAAGACTGCATGAAAACCAAGAAACAAAAACCCTCCCTGCCAGATTTTAAGTATTTTGCATTAAATGTACCAGAAGTACTATGCCCATAAATTGAGAAGCTGGGAAATATTCCACCATCCATCAATTTATCCATGATCATCTGTCTGCTCTCTTGTGACTGTCTCCTCTTTCATGGTGCTTTCAGTGGCATCACTCCTGCGCCGCTCATTACGCACAGCCACACCAGACAAGCCTTGTTGTTCCCTCAGCAGCAGTGAGCGATCAATATCATCTTGAGGCAACCCACCAGAGGAGACACTGCACTGCTGCTGAGTCACTTTTTGGTGGTGTCTGTTCTGAACCAGCACACACAGAATACCACCAACTAACTCCCCCCAGTCAGCAACAATAGTTACAACAGCCAGTGCTTGTGAGTATCCCATTCCCCCTCCACAGCACACACAAAATACCACCAACTAACCCCCCTGTCAGATACCAATAGTTACAACAGCCAGTGTTTGTGAGTATCCCATTCCCCCTCCACAGCACACACAAAATACCACCAACTAACCCCCTGTCAGATACCAATAGTTACAACAGCCAGTGTTTGTGAGTATCCCATTCCCCCTCCATAGCACGCACAGAATACCACCAACTAACCCACCTGTCAGCAACAATAGTTACAACAGCCAACGCTAGTGAGTATCCCATTCCCCCTCCATCGTATCCTAACCTGAAGGCACTATAAACATGTTCCCCCTCATCGTATCCTAACCTGAAGGCACTATAAACATGTTCCCCCTCCATCGTATCCTAACCTGAAGGCACTATAAACATGTTCCCCCTCCATCGTATCCTAACCTGAAGGCACTATAAACATGTTCCCCCTCCATCGTATCCTAACCTGAAGGCACTATAAACATGTTCCCCCTCCATCGTATCCTAACCTGAAGGCACTATAAACATGTTCCCCCTCCATCGTATCCTAACCTGAAGGCACTATAAACATTTTTCCCCTCCATCGTATCCTAACCTGAAGGCATACTATAAACATGTTCCCCCTCCATCGTATCCTAACCTGAACGCATACTATAAACATGTTCCCCCTCCATCGTATCCTAACCTGAAGGCACTATAAACATGTTCCCCCTCCATCGTATCCTAACCTGAAGGCACTATAAAACATGTTCCCCCTCCATCGTATCCTAACCTGAAGGCACTATAAACATGTTCCCCCTCCATCGTATCCTAACCTGAAGGCACTATAAACATGTTCCCCTCCATCGTATCCTAACCAGAAGGCACTATAAAACATGTTCCCCCTCCATCGTATCCTAACCTGAAGGCACTATAAACATGTTCCCCTCCATCGTATCCTAACCTGAAGGCACTATAACATGTTCCCCCTCCATCGTATCCTAACCTGAAGGCACTATAAACATGTTCCCCCTCCATCGTATCTTAACCTGAAGGCATACTATAAACATGTTCCCCCTCCATCGTATCCTAACCTGAAGGCATACTATAAACATGTTCCCCCTCCATTGTATCCTAACCTGAAGGCACTATAAACATGTTCCCCCTCCATCGTATCCTAACCTGAAGGCACTATAAACATGTTCCCCCTCCATCGTATCCTAACCAGAAGGCACTATAAACATGTTCCCCCTCCATCGTATCCTAACCTGAAGGCACTAATAAACATGTTCCCCCTCCATCGTATCCTAACCTGAAGGCACTATAAACATGTTCCCCCTCCATCGTATCCTAACCTGAAGGCACTATAAACATGTTCCCCCTCCATCGTATCTTAACCTGAAGGCATACTATAAACATGTTCCCCCTCCATCGTATCCTAACCTGAAGGCATACTATAAACATGTTCCCCCTCCATCGTATTCCTAACCTGAAGGCACTATAAACATGTTCCCCCTCCATCGTATCCTAACCTGAAGGCACTATAAACATGTTCCCCCTCCATCGTATCCTAACCTGAAGGCATACTATAAACATGTTCCCCCTCCATCGTATCCTAACCTGAAGGCACTATAAAACATGTTCCCCCTCCATCGTATCCTAACCTGAAGGCACTATAAACATGTTCCCCCCTCCATCGTATCCTAACCTGAAGGCACTATAAACATGTTCCCCCTCCATCGTATCCTAACCTGAAGGCACTATAAACATGTTCCCCCTCCATCATATCCTAACCTGAAGGCACTATAAACATGTTCCCCCTCCATCGTATCCTAACCTGAAGGCACTATAAACATGTTCCCCCTCCATCGTATCCTAACCTGAAGGCACTATAAACATGTTCCCCCTCCATCGTATCCTAACCTGAAGGCACTATAAACATGTTCCCCCTCCATCGTATCCTAACCTGAAGGCACTATAAACATGTTCCCCCTCCAACGTATCCTAACCTGAAGGCACTATAAACATGTTCCCCCTCCATCGTATCCTAACCTGAAGGCACTATAAACATGTTCCCCCTCCATCGTATCCTAACCTGAAGGCACTATAAACATGTTCCCCCTCCATCGTATCCTAACCTGAAGGCACTATAAACATGTTCCCCCTCCATCGTATCCTAACCTGAAGGCACTATAAACATGTCCCCCCTCCATCGTATCCTAACCTGAAGGCACTATAAACATGTTCCCCCCTCCATCGTATCCTAACCTGAAGGCATACTATAAACATGTTCCCCCTCCATCGTATCCTAACCTGAAGGCACTATAAACATGTTCCCCCTCCATCGTATCCTAACCTGAAGGCATACTATAAACATGTTCCCCCTCCATCCTATCCTAACCTGAAGGCACTATAAACATGTTCCCCCTCCATCGTATCCTAACCTGAAGGCACTATAAACATGTTCCCCCTCCATCGTATCCTAACCTGAAGGCACTATAAACATGTTCCCCCTCCATCGTATCCTAACCTGAAGGCACTATAAACACGTTCCCCCTTCATCGTATCCTAACCTGAAGGCACTACAAACATGTTCCCCCTTCATCGTATCCTAACCTGAAGGCACTATAAACATGTTCCCCCTCCATCGTATCCTAACCTGAAGGCACTATAAACATGTTCCCCCTCCATCGTATCCTAACCTGAAATAACTATAAACATGTTCCCCCTCCATCGTATCCTAACCTGAAGGCACTATAAACATGTTCCCCCTCCATCGTATCCTAACCTGAAGGCATACTATAAACATGTTCCCCCTCCATCGTATCCTAACCTAAAGGGCACTATAAACATGTTCCCCCTCCATCGTATCCTAACCTGAAGGCATACTATAAACATGTTCCCCCTCCATCGTATCCTAACCTTAAGGCACAATAAACATGTTCCCCCTCCGTCGTATCCTAACCTGAAGGCATACTATAAACATGTTCCCCTCCATCGTATCCTAACCTGAAGGCACTATAAACATGTTCCCCCTCCATCGTATCCTAACCTGAAGGCACTATAAACATGTTCCCCCTCCATCGTATCCTAACCTGAAGGCACTATAAACATGTTCCCCCTCCATCGTATCCTGACCTGAAGGCATGCTATAAACATGTTCCCCCTCCATCGTATCCTAACCTGAAGGCACTATAAACATGTTCCCCCTCCATCGAATCCTAACCTGAAGGCATACTATAAACATGTTCCCCCTCCATCGCATCCTAACCTGAAGGCACTATAAACATGTTCCCCCTCCATCGTATCCTAAACCTGAAGGCACTATAACATGTTCCCCCTCCATTGTATCCTAACCTGAAGGCACTATAAACATGTTCCCCCTCCATCATATCCTAACCTGAAGGCACTATAAACATGTTCCCCCTCCATCGTATCCTAACCTGAAGGCACTATAAACATGTTCCCCCTCCATCGTATCCTAACCTGAAGGAACTATAAACATGTTCCCCTCCATCGTATCCTAACCTGAAGGCACTATAAACATGTTCCCCCTCCATCGTATCCTAACCTGAAGGCATACTATAAACATGTTCCCCCTCCATCGTATCCTAACCTGAAGGCACTATAAACATGTTCCCCCTCCATCGTATCCTAACCTGAAGGCACTATAAACATGTTCCCCCTCCATCGTATCCTAACCTGAAGGCACTATAAACATGTTCCCCCTCCATCGTATCCTAACCTGAAGGCACTATAAACATGTTCCCCCTCCATCGTATCCTAACCTGAAGGCACTATAAACATGTTCCCCCTCCATCGTATCCTAACCTGAAGGCAGTGATGTAGATTTCCATTGGTCTCCGGTCATTGACCGATAAAAATGTAAAATGACCGATCGGCTCGACCTCCATCCGGTCAAATGTCCGATCCTAATACAAGCGAAGCGGTCGCATGTCCTATCGTTTTCGCGAGGTCGCGGACAGTCTACAGCCGTTTTATTGTGCGGAGGCGTGCGAGACTGAGTAGCGTTGAAAGGCAGAGCCAAGCGCATCGCGTGTTCGGAAAATTTGCACAGCTCTGAGGCTGACGCACCGACTGAAGCGCGATGCGACAGGCGAGAGGAGCACAGACTTAGAATTCAGCAAGAGCGAGTAACTCTTGTTGAATTTCCGGCCTGCGCGCGGTTTGTTTTCCTTCACATCCGACAGTGGTAAAAACGTGTGCATCACGCCATCAGTCTTCATCATGCCACCAAAGAAGAGACTCAAATGTGAAAAAGATCAGCGATCTTTGAAATCTATGTTCGCACCATCGGCGAGTGTGCCAGAGGTGAGTGGCAGTGCGTCAAGCCAGTTCCGAATCGACGACTGATGCGTCAAGTGCCTCTTCCAGTTCCGTATCGACTACTGATGCGTCGAAGATTACAGGCAGTAGTAGGCCTAAAACAGAGCGCCGTTTTCAAGAGTCATGGAAGTCACAGTTTCCATGGCTCATTTTTGACAAGGAAGATATCCCCAATCTGATGAAGCTGGCACAGATATGCCTTGTTGAGTTGTTCTAACCTGTGCACACTGCTGATGTGGAAAGAGGCTTCAGCTCACAGAATTTGGTGTGCACTGCAAGGCGGAACAGGCTGTCAGTGAAGATGCAAGACATGATCCTGAAGACAAAGCTCGAAGGCCAGAAGGAAAGGGAAGAGTCATATCTGCACACCATTGTCAGCAAGTGGGCAAGCAAGAAAAAGAGACAGTTGTTTCGCAACAATGATGCTGAATGAGTAATTTCTGTTGTCGTTTGCAGCTCGCAACAATGAACATTAACATTTAGTCATGAACATTTCCATTTATTTTACAACTTTCACTAAGCTTTGTCCTGATTCTAGTCATCAACATAATTGTGTTGATTTTATTTGTTTTTGTATTTTTTAATACTTTTCTCCAGTTCTAGTCCGCGGACCTTGAGTTAATAAAATACATTTATCACAATGAATCCTGTTCCGAGTCTGGTGTCCTATATTTTGGTTACTCAGGACACTGTGTCCTATTGACATTTAATCTCTAGGACACAGTGTCCTATAGGGTGATTAAAAATCTACATCACTGTGAAGGCACTATAAACATGTCCCCCTCCATCGTATCCTAACCTGAAGGCACTATAAACATGTTCCCCCTCCATCGTATCCTAACCTGAAGGCACTATAAACATGTTCCCCCTCCATCGTATCCTAACCTGAAGGCACTATAAACATGTTCCCCCTCCATCGTATCCTAACCTGAAGGCACTATAAACATGTTCCCCCTCCATCGTATCCTAACCTGAAGGCACTATAAACATGTTCCCCCTCCATCGTATCCTAACCTGAAGGCACTATAAACATGTTCCCCCTCCATCGTATCTTAACCTGAAGGCATACTATAAACATGTTCCCCCTCCATCGTATCCTAACCTGAAGGCACTATAAACATGTTCCCCCTCCATCGTATCCTAACCTGAAGGTATATGATAAACATGTTCCCCCTCCATCGTATTCTAACCTGAAGGCACTATAAACATGTTCCCCCTCCATCGTATCCTAACCTGAAGGCATACTATAAACATGTTCCCCCTCCATCGTATCCTAACCTGAAGGCACTATAAACATGTTCCCCCTCCATCGTATCCTAACCTGAAGGCACTATAAACATGTTCCCCCTCCATCGTATCCTAACCTGAAGGTACTATAAACATGTTCCCCCTCCATCGTATCCTAACCTGAAATAACTATAAACATGTTCCCCTCCATCGTATCCTAACCTGAAGGCACTATAAACATGTTCCCCCTCCATCGTATCCTAACCTGAAGGCATACTATAAACATGTTCCCCCTCCATCGTATCCTAACCTGAAGGCATACTATAAACATGTTCCCCCTCCATTGTATCCTAACCTGAAGGCACTATAAACATGTTCCCCCTCCATCGTATCCTAACCTGAAAGCACTATAAACATGTTCCCCCTCCATCGTATCCTAACCTGAAGGCACTATAAACATGTTCCCCCTCCATCGTATCCTAACCTGAAGGCACTATAAACATGTTCCCCCTCCATCGTATCCTAACCTGAAGGCACTATAAACATGTTCCCCCTCCATCGTATCCCAACCTGAAGGCACTATAAACATGTTCCCCCTCCATCGTATCCTAACCTGAAGGCACTATAAACATGTTCCCCCTCCATCGTATCCTAACCTGAAGGCACTATAAACATGTTCCCCATCCATCGTATCCTAACCTGAAGGCACTATAAACATGTACCCCCTCCAACGTATCCTAACCTGAAGGCACTATAAACATGTTCCCCCTCCATCGTATCCTAACCTGAAGGCACTATAACCATGTTCCCCCTCCATCGTATCCTAACCTGAAGGCACTATAAACATGTTCCCCCTCCATCGTATCCTAACCTGAAGGCACTATAAACATGTTCCCCCTCCATCGTATCTTAACCTGAAGGCATACTATAAACATGTTCCCCCTCCATCGTATCCTAACCTGAAGGCACTATAAACATGTTCCCCCTCCATCGTATCCTAACCTGAAGGTATATGATAAACATGTTCCCCCTCCATCGTATCCTAACCTGAAGGCACTATAAACATGTTCCCCCTCCATCGTATCCTAACCTGAAGGCATACTATAAACATGTTCCCCTCCATCGTATCCTAACCTGAAGGCACTATAAACATGTTCCCCCTCCATCGTATCCTAACCTGAAGGCACTATAAACATGTTCCCCCTCCATCGTATCCTAACCTGAAGGTACTATAAACATGTTCCCCTCCATCGTATCCTAACCTGAAATGACTATAAACATGTTCCCCCTCCATCGTATCCTAACCTGAAGGCACTATAAACATGTTCCCCCTCCATCGTATCCTAACCTGAAGGCATACTATAAACATGTTCCCCCTCCATCGTATCCTAACCTGTAGGCATACTATAAACATGTTCCCCCTCCATCGTATCCTAACCTGAAGGCACTATAAACATGTTCCCCCCCCATCGTATCCTAACCTGAAGGCATACTATAAAAAAGTTCCCCCTCCATCGTATCCTAACCTGAAGGCATACTATAAACATGTTCCCCCTCCATCGTATCCTAACCTGAAGGCACTATAAACATTTTCCCCCCATCGTATCCTAACCTGAAGGCACTATAAACATGTTCCCCCTCCATCGTATCCTAACCTGAAGGCACTATAAACATGTTCCCCCTCCATCGTATCCTAACCTGAAGGCACTATAAACATGTTCCCCCTCCATTGTATCCTAACCTGAAGGCACTATAAATATGTTCCCCCTCCATCGTATCCTAACCTGAAGGCACTATAAACATGTTCCCCCTCCATCGTATCCTAACCTGAAGGCACTATAAACATTTTTTTTTTTTTTTTTTTTTTGCTGTCCCACTCTCTGCGCCACCTCAGAGGCAGTGCACCCACGCCGCTCATTCCGACACCCTGTCCACAGCCACAGCCCGGTCGGCCCCGCCGCAGCCCCGGCACCGGCAATCCACAGGAAGCAGTCAATGTCAAGTCGTCAAGAGGCAACCCACCGGAGGAGACACTGCACTGCTGCCGAGTTACTTCGGTGGTGTTCAGTGGCGCCTGTTCTGATCTAACATACGCACGACACCACCTACTAAGCCCCTACTGACGACAATAATTGCTTAGTCCGCGGAGCCGGCGTGAGTGAGCTCTCCCTCCGGAGGGCGCCACCACGTCCGTCCAACGACAGCCCCCATGGACTCGCCCATACCGGTGACCTCGACAGAACCAAACCAAGGTCACAGACGTGGAGAGGACATCGAAATTGAGGTCACCATGAGAGCAGGGCATGAAGGGCCACAGAATTTGAGACATTTTTTTTTATGCTGATCGATGAGAATGAGGATGATTTAGATGATGCTACGGATTTCCGTTTCGGTCTGAGACTACATGACAGGGCTGTACTCTACGCTTCCTTTCATAATATATCCTGGCGTCAACCAGGCCCGAGAGATACAGGCACCTGCAGTGTTGGTCATGAAATTTGAGCAACACTCTCAGAAACGCATCCATTAAGTGGATGAAACTCGACTGTGTGGTCCCAGTCTTCCCAACTGAGTCCGCAGCAAACTCAACTCTGGTAGGAGCCGGTCGGGGCAGAAAAAACCCACATGACTTCTGATGGGATTCGAACCCACGACCTCCCAGCCGGGAGTCCGCGACGTTAACCACTTCGCCACGGCGGCTGGTTCTATAAACATGTTCCCCTCCATTGTATCCTAACCTGAAAGCACTATAACCATGTGAACAGCTGTATTTGTCATGAGATAACAACTGCCTGGCAAGAGTTGGGAGATTTACTTCCCTTGATGCCTGTTTCACTATAAAAGCCTGATTCAGGAAAAGGACAGCCGAGGACTTACAGCTCATGATTCACTGTAAAAGCCTGATTCAGAAAAAGGACAGCTGAGGACATACAGCTCATGTTTCACTATAAAAGCCTGATTCAGAAAGGACAGCCCAGGACTACAGCTCATGTTTCAGCCCAGGACTAAGCTCATGTTTCACTATAAAAGCCTGATTCTGAAAAAGAACAGCCCAGGACTACAGCTCATGTTTCACTATAAAAGCCTGATTCTGAAAAGAACAGCCCCGGACTACAGCTCATGTTTCACTATAAAAGCCTGATTCAGAAAAAGAACAGCCCAGGACTACAGCTCATGTTTCACTATAAAAGCCTGATTCAGGAAAAGGACAGCCGAGGACTTACAGCTCATGTTTCACTATAAAAGCCTGATTCAGAAAAAGGACAGCCCAGGACTTACAGCTCATGTTTCACTATAAAACCCTGTTTCAGGAAAAGGACAGCCGAGGACTTACAGCTCATGTTTCACTATAAAAGCCTGATTCAGAAAAAGGACAGCCCAGGACTACAGCTCATGTTTCACTATAAAAGCCTGATTCAGAAAAAGGACAGCCAAGGACTTACAGCTCATGTTTCACTATAAAACCCTGATTCAGAAAAAGGACAGCTGAGGACTTACAGCTCATGTTTCACTATAAAAGCCTGATTCAGAAAAAGGACAGCCGAGGACTTACGGCTCGCCTGATTCAGAAAAAGGACAAACTGTAGGTGACAAACTGTAGAAAAACATTTATCTCTGAATCAAGAGTCAGTACATGAAAATGCTGGTGATAAACTAGAAAAAAATGCCGAGGACTTACGGCTCGTTCTGCCCGTGCCTGGTCCCTCTCCTTGGTCAGTTCCTCTCTCCTCTTCTGTATGGCGGCATCCTGACAGGTGACAGACAGCAACACAAGTCAGTACAGGAAAATGCTGGTGACAAACTGTAGAAAGACAGTTATCTCTGCATCAAGAGTCAGTACAGGAAAATGCTGGTGACAAACAGTCATAAAACATCCATCTCTGACTCTGACATTTCAACTACAGAAACCAGTGTCCTGTTAAAGACAAACATGTCACACCT
The DNA here is from genome assembly GCA_018398815.1 of Conus ventricosus. Classification (NCBI taxonomy): domain Eukaryota; kingdom Metazoa; phylum Mollusca; class Gastropoda; order Neogastropoda; family Conidae; genus Conus; species Conus ventricosus. Next base: position 28 of record JAFLJL010017288.1, on the reverse strand, counting down.
TTTGACTTGCTGGAAGTAAAGCACAGTC
>JAFLJL010017287.1:23573-55183 GCA_018398815.1 Conus ventricosus | reverse complement strand
CTTTTGGGTATATTGATCAAAACAGGCGATTCATAGCATCGTGTGGGGATTCAAGATAGTGCAGTGTCTTCTTTGCGGGTTTTGCCTCGTGTGACCTGATATGAAATGCTCTTTGTGACTGCTGGTTCTCGTGTTGCAGCTGTTTCTGGGTGTGCAGTGTTGTGGGGGTCTGGAATAAGTGGTGCGAGAGAGATGCAACAGGAGGGCCAAAGCAGAAGATGAGACAGCAAAAAACAAAGAAACAAAACAGCTTACAATTATGTAAACATGACAAGTATTAAGCCGAACTGTATAATATGTAATGAGTCTTTCATTTACGTGTGTTCCTAGGGATTCAAGTTGAAACCAGTAAATGATAGAGGTTTGGGGATAGAAGTTTATTGTCTGTAGTCATCCCACAGAGCTGACTTACCTGTCACAAGTTTTGTTTGTTTGATTTCAATTTTTAGCACATCAGATCCTGTGGCATTTTTTGAGCTGTGTGCTGTTGTTTGAATTTTGGAAACAGGTTATAGATATGTAAGATGGTTGGCCAAATCAAGTATTTTTCTTGTTATGTGATAAAACCGGATAGGCTTTGTAATCATTGCTTGGCATGTTATAAAGAAGACAGTTGTAGATTTCAGGCAGGAGATGTTAGTTTATCCGTTTTCCTGGGACTGTTAAGCTAAGGCAGAACAAAGACAGTCTGTACCAAGTTTGATTCCCAGTTGAGTTGTATACACCAGGTATGAGGTGTTTTCTGTGTTGGCTACATTTGGCAAGGTGGAAAAACAGTGGTAGAATTCAGACTTATGAGATGGATGAATCTTATGAGATGGATGAATCTTATGAGATGGATGAATCTTATGAGATGGATGAATCTTATGAGATGGATGAATCTTGAGAGAGTTTTACAGAGGGAAAGAAGCTGAACCAGCTTACAACTTCTGTATTGAATTTTCTAGTCTTTTATCCTGTCTTTTAAACAGAAATCGCTGCAGGGCAAAGTAAGAGAAGTGCTGTGTAACAGTATAATATGCACTGTGGGCACATGGCAGTGTTGTGTTGAAAGTGTGGCCAGTGTGGCTTGAGAAAGGTTAAAATACACTGAAATATTGCCATTATCTTATGGGTGTTATGTGGCTTCTATTTTTCATCTTCTTGTATTGAAAGTGCGTCTTATTTAGGCAGGCACATTAACAATGGGAGAACATGTTTATGATGATGCTATTAGATCATAAGCACATTGAAAAATGAAAACATGTCAGGATAATCAGCATCCAGATCACTATAAGAGATTTTTACATATTATTATATAGTAGGAGTGAAACTGCACTGCCTTTTGTTTTCAGTGACACTGGTCAAGAATCTGGTGGCTCAGATTGGAACACCTCAGGATTCTGAGATGTCCGTACCAGAGTGTGAGTTGGGTTTAATGTTTTTGGTGTATTTTATTGTGGTGTGTGTGTGGGTGTGTGTGTGTGTGGTGTGTGTGTGTGTGTGTGTGTGTGTGTGTGTGTGCAGCGTGGAATTATGGTTTGATTGTGTGTATCACAGTGGCATGTGATGTTTTGAATATCAATATTTTTCTAATAAAGATGTGTTTTCAAATGCAACAGGTTTTTCTTTTTCTCCTTTGGAAGACATTTTTCTTGGTTGCATTTGATATCGACCACATTTTTAGTAAAATTAAAGAGGAGAGAAAGAGAGAGAGTGTGTGTGTGTGTGTGTCGTGTACACACATGCATGTATGCTTTTGTGCATGTATGTTGGCATGTGTGTATGCTTAAATATGTCTGTATTTGTGTGTGACTTTGTTTTTGCACCAAGACTAAAGTAACTTTTTTACAGCCCAGTTGGACAAGTCGCTTGCCCAGATAGATTTTTAGCCGTATTTCATTTATTTACTTTCACAAGAGACACACACTTAAAAACACATGCACACACACACACTCGCATGCACGCACACATGCACGCATGCATGCATACAACGCACGCATATTAAAGAACCAAGAAAATATTTTGGGTATTGTGTAAACCATGTAATTCGGTGGTCATGCAGAGGAAAACAGATTGTTAGATAAATTACCATTGGTCTTCTAAAAATACCTACCAATAGCAAGTCACATGGAGCTGTAACACAGTTCTTCTTAGTCTTCATATAACTGGGCCTTTTGGAGTGGAGACTCAAAATGGGCATCTGTTCTAATCTTCCTGATGGCCGTCACATCTACACTGGGGTCATGAAATGGGAGGGGAAGAAAAAATTCAACATTTTTACATGCCCAGCGATGCACTTACCCAGGCCAGTCTGGCAACGGTTAATGTTCATACCAGCACAGATGTGTGGTCATACTACATGTATCAAAAATAAGTCAGACTTGTCCAGAAGACAGGCATCCACATCATCTAAGTGCTGTTGGCTTCTTTATGGTTACCTCGGTGAACCTGTTAGCTCATTCTGTACAAGGTATGAGATCATTAATACCAGTTACTTCCTTTGTAGACCAAGTATGAGATGAGGTATTTTCTTGTAACGTAGCGCTATACCAATGTGGTTTTACTTCAACTTTGCATAGTGTGCGTTTTCAGCTGAAACATTTACCACTAGCTGACAGGCAAAGAGGCTGCTTCCTCTGGCCAGTCAGACTAGCTGGTTTGTATGAACTTTCACTTATCATTGGGAGACAAATAACTGCATGGAAAATGTGAATCTTCTCAAAAAAATGCTTCCAGTCAATACATGTCCCTTCCCACTGCTTTTGCATTGTTCCTGATGTGTCTGTTCTCATGTGATTAGGATAGACTTCCTTCTTATTTCAAATGATTGAAGAGACGTGCATACACCAGAACATTTTTCCTTTTATTGAAGCTTTTTCACTGACATCTTTAGAGCTGCTGAGAATTAATCTCACAAAACTTTTTAATGGATCATATTCTTCCTATAATACTGGATCTTTGCTAAGCACATTTTATACAGCTCCATTAGAGTGGTTCAAAAAATAGATAATGGCTATTCACATTGTCATTCATTTGCATGTATTTCACATGCACAGTGGGCGTAGACGTAAAAACACACACAGTCCTAACCAGCACATACACAATCTGTCAATATTTAATCATCCAAGCATTGTATATACAGTGTATTACAGAAGCGACGTAATTTTCACCCTGTCTTGAATGTCATGAAAGAATCAGAGACAGAGGAATTTGTTCATGTGGCCAGGTGCAGGAAAGAGGAAGACCTTTTGCCCTCTTGGTTCTCAGTATGGGCATTCACAAAAGATGAGTTTCTCAAGAAAAGCGGTGCTAAAAAGGTGTTTAGATGTGAAGAAATGCAGACAGATTATTCAGGTGAAGAACCTGAAGTGATGTTGAAGGAGAGCATTGAAGATTTGTAACTGATTCTGTTAGAGGTTGAAAGCCAGTGTAGAGACTGAAAGAGGACACAGAAGTGGAGGTACATCTTAGAACTTAAAAAATTAGAGGACTGGTCAAGCAGCATTGTTTCACATTGTTTGAAGTCTTTGAGAAGGTACTTTGGAAGGTCAGTAAGAGGAGAATTACAATAATCTATTTTAGAAAGAATAAAGACACTCACAAAGTGAAAGTCATGACGGCATCAGTGAAGAGATGATGAGAAAATTAACTTCCCTTACAATGCTCAAGATCTGCAGATCTAACACCTGTTAGAAACATGTTCAGATCTACACCTGTTAGAAACATGTTGTAAGGAAAGGCTTTGTGGGTTTATGGCTGGGAAGTATTTAGGCGTGGTGTTTGTGACATAATGTGGCTGTTGTTTCAGAGAGCAGACAATCTACTACACCAAACAGCTGCACAAGGAGACCAGCAGTCAGCTTAGGAACTGGCACAGCTGCGTTGTGCTCCTCCTCCTCAGAACAGGTCAGGGCCTTTATCAGTGCTTTCATCTTCCTACTGCCTCCCTCCTCCTCAGAACAGGTCAGGGCCTTTATCAGTGCTTTCATCTTCCTACTGCCTCCCTCCTCCTCAGAACAGGTCAGGGCCTTTATCAGTGCTTTCATCTTCCTACTGCCTCCCTCCTCCTCAGAACAGGTCAGGGCCTTTATCAGTGCTTTCATCTTCCTACTGCCCCTCTCCTCCTCAGAACAGGTCAGGGCCTTTATCAGTGCTTTCATCTTCCTACTGCCTCCCTCCTCCTCAGAAAGGTCAGGGCCTTTATCAGTGCTTTCATCTTCCTACTGCCTCCCTCCTCCTCAGAACAGGTCAGGGCCTTTTATCAGTGCTTTCATCTTCTACTGCCTCCCTCCTCCTCAGAACAGGTCAGGGCCTTTATCAGTGCTTTCATCTTCCTACTGCCTCCCTCCTCCTCAGAACAGGTCAGGGCCTTTATCAGTGCTTTCATCTCCTACTGCCTCCCTCCTCCTCAGAACAGGTCAGGGCCTTTATCAGTGCTTTCATCTTCCTACTGCCTCCCTCCTCCTCAGAACAGGTCAGGGCCTTTATCAGTGCTTTCATCTTCCTACTGCCTCCCTCTCCTCAGAACAGGTCAGGGCCTTTATCAGTGCTTTCATCTTCCTACACTCTCAGAGGTGAAAATACTGGGACCAGGAAAAACGCGTTCTCCCCCTGAAGCATATGTGTCATGTCAGGTTTTCAAGACTTATGTTTGAGTTTGTCTGTGTGTACAAGTATGCGGATGTATTAGAAGGTGGGTATGTATAGAATTTAGTATCTTGACTGAAAGTTTGTAAAAAAATTACAATGGACTTTAGCACTCTCATGAAAGGCTTTGAAACTTTACTCAAGACATGATTATACCATATCACAAAAAAAATGTGTGTATTCTTTCAGTTTTTTGTTGGATTGAATTTACTTTAAATACCAATAGTTTGCCATATTTTCTTCTTCTATACAGCAGGAAAATAAGGGATGCAAACCATTGAAAGTAGTAATCTAAAATTGCCTCTCTTTAGCTCAGAAAATGTTGACAGTTTTTTGCTGCTTTTTTCTTTTCTTTTACTCTCCACATTCACCTCCTTTACATCGCCAGATATGTAATTTGGTTAACTTAAAAGTGGCATTAAAAATGGACTGATGTGCAACACTGTTATCAGTAATGGTTATCAGAGTTCTAACTGAGAAATAAGGAAGAAGAAAGAAAAAGAATATTTTCTTGTGCATGGTGTAAGTGCTCTGAATGTGTAGACTGGTTGAGTGATATGTCGATCTTTTACTTCTCTAGATCTCTGAAAATTGGAGGTAAAACTTACCTTTAAAAAGGTCTGTCAGTGTCATAAAGTTTGCAGTTTTCTTCTTCAGCATTTCCTTCATGCAGTTGAGTTGTCTTCAGGGTAAGGTTTGCAGAGATCCTCTATTTTCTAGTCTTTTTTTTGCAAGACATGAAGCGTTAACTCCTGTGACCTGCATTTTTTTGTAATCGCAGGAAATCTTTCTTTTTTCAGTTGCTTGCATAGCATTATATTTGAGAAAGTCTGACACATGATGTGTTTGCAGAGCAATGGAAGGTGCAAAAGGAGCGTTTCACAGATGAGTTCAGCAATCAGCTGAAGACCTTCCAGACAGTGCAGCGGGAGGCCGTGGAGAAAATGCGAGCCAGCGTGCAGAGGGCTCGGGCACACTCTGGCATCAATCAGGTAGGTCGTCTGTGTGTCTGTCTGTCTGTGTGTGCAGGGTTTTTGACTGGCCAGGGAAAACTGAAAATATCGGAATTTCTGAAAGTAATTTCCATCACTTAAAAATCATGAAATGAACAATCTGTACAAAGTTTGTGGAAAGTCAGTGAATACATTCATTATGGAAGTCTTTGCCAGAGAAGTGACCAGAAGAAGAAAGCATCCATTTCACCTCATACAGACATGTGGCCTCAAATTATAATGAAAATTCACACAGCTTCAAAGGTTTGTATAGGGATGGGACACAGCTCCTTACAGAAATCCCATGTGTTAGGGTAACAACTCCAGCTGCAAATTCAGTGTGGTGACGGCATTTTTGAATCATGCAAACCAGCTTGATCATGTTTGGGTCAAAGAAGAGAAATACACAGAACTGCCAAGTGCTACGCTTTTGGCATGGCCATGCTATGATTTCTTCAACAATGTTACGCAGCTACACTTTGTTATCAAATGCTGTGCCAAAACACAGCAATTTTGAAAATTAAAAAAAAAAAAAAAACAATCTGCACAGATTTAAAGCCAGCTTAAATAGTGAGATAACATAAATATTTAGACTGTAGACTAATTTCATCAAAACATAGTCAGAAAGGGAGGGAGAAAAAGTAGAAGAAAAACTGCTGTAGACTATCTTGATTTTGCTACCTTGTTGATTGGTTTTGTCGTTGGCTGTTTCTGTTTTTTGTAGGTCAAGTCAAAATCATGCGATAACTAGTCAGATATCTGTCTTCTTAGTCCACCATCATGTTGTGTGTGAAGCGAAGTGCGATTGAATGTACTACTGAGTCTGACTTGTCACATCATATGTGAATGATACACTTGAATTTAGAATTGGTGCGCTTACAATGTCACAAAGCTACGCTTTGGGTTTTTGAGACCTTGGCAGCTTGAGTACAAGTGTTTCCATTATGGCTAGATGAGGTTTCATCAAACAGGACATCTTACAATATAAGCAAAGAAAACAAAAAAAGACCATTCATGCATGCTTTGTAGATTTCCTTGTTTTTAGAGGGCTGCTGGTACCTGTTGACAGGAACACATGTTGAAAATGGAGTATAGAGAAGGAAACTCTGACAGAAAGCTCTAGGGAAAGTAACGGAATTTGCAAAACAGATCTTGGTATGAATTTTGTTGTGTGCGCGCGTACACGGTGTGAGTGAGTGAGAGAGAGAAAGAAGAGTGTTTGTTGGAGGCTCATAACTTGTAATTTTTGGTCTTGTGTCTTCTAGGCTTGTGAATATCCACTGGATCACCATCACACCAGTCTCTCATGTTGATTCACACTCCCTGCCTGGCTGATTGACACATGAGGGTTGTATGCTAACATTTTCCCTGTTTCTGTCTTCCAGTTTCAGTCACCATTCCAAGACACCTATGAAAAGCAGCATGAGATGACAGCCCCAGGTAAGACCTTGGCTCCTTTGTCTTTTCTTTTTTTCTCTCAGAAATCTGAGTGTTTTGTGTTTATTTTGGTCAGGCATTGGCTCCTGCCTTCTGTTAAGAGCACAGTCCATATCAGACGCACAAGTTCTGAGTGCTTTGCTGTGTGCAGTTTCATGGCAATGCCTGACTGTCGGTCAGCCTGTTTTAGTCCAGTAGTTTCCACCACTCAGAGGGAATTCCTGCTTCACCACATAGTGTGGAGTGTGTGAAAGAGGAGGAGGACAGGGGGCAGGGGTTTGACATAGGAATGTTTACTTGTGAATGTGTGCATAGTTTTCCTTGGCAGATAGGTCCAATATGTGAGACATGCACATGAACACAAGTTCGCCTCATGGATGCATTAATATGCAGAAACCTACATTATCCAGACATGCAAACACACAATTCATGTCTGAATTCTCACAAATGTATATACCAGAACTTACACATGCTTAGGCTACCACACACACACAGAGCACACACACACACACACGCACACACATACACACACACACACACACACACACACACCACACACACACACACACACACACACCAACACACACACACACTGTTGATTTCATATTCTGCTAATAGTAGAAAATGCATCATGCAGTAGATGATATTGTAAGGATGATTAGGATGTGTAATGCTTTGTGCATGGTCTGACCTGAGACCAAAAATAATGTGACTTTGATCACATTGAAGTATTAGATCTACATCAGTCTCAGGTGTCAAGGCAGAGGGGGGTATACTTACCAGGAAAGTATGAAAGAGGGGTTGTGGTATGAGGAGAACCAACCTAACACTACACTTACTGTAGAACAACTACACATTAAGATAGTGAAATGCCAATATCAAAGTGTGGTGGCCAGAGTTCAAACTGGCAATCTTCTGAATGTGAACTAGGTGCTTTGAACATAGGCAGGGTGGTCTGTCCATCTGAACTATTCAGGCAGTGAAATATAGACTACCTGTAGCTTTTACTTAAAGCCACAGAGGTTTAAGTTTGGAGCTTGTGGTCTTCATCCTTGTTGTGCCATGATAGTAGAGCAGAGGGTAAGGAGTGTCGTGACAGCCGGTGGTGTGGTCTTCTGTCGGTGCACCAACAAAACGATGTTTTGACTGGCTCAGTTCTCCTCAACGTCCATCTAAGACTTCTTCCATCTGCCTCTGGCCACTGTCCCTGTAGGATGGTCATGGACATGCCCACAGCAGAAAAGTTGAGGGCACGCGATTACTGCGAGGGAATGACTCCTGACCTTTCCTGGCCTGCCTCCTCACTTTGCTCAAAGCTATACTCTGTCTGCCTGCCTGCAGCATGACTCAAAAGCAGCGTGTGGATTGTCATGAATTTTTACTGGGCGTTTTGTTGGACTTTATCTGCAGGCGATTAAAGTTTGAGGTTTGTTGTGTAAAACTTACAATATGCCAAAGAATTAAAGACCTCAATCTTATGAAAAGCTTCCAGAAGGAGAAACGATTTCATTCAGCCAAGGGATGTCATTGTTGTGCAGGACTTCAGGAAGCTGTTATAGTCCTCTCTTTTTTTCTCAGGAAAGATGCAGAAACGACATTGAATGCCTAATTGTTTTAGGGGGTGCTGTCAGTATTGAATGGTGTGTTCCTTGTGTGTCAGGTACTCCCAGACTCGTGAAGTCCTGCAGATGGAGCAGGATGTTGACCTGGAGTCACTGCAGGAGCGGAAGATGCCATCAAGAAGCTGGAGGTGAGTGCATTGTCCCTGTAGTGCACAAAGAGGATTATTGGGGAGACCAGAATTAATCTTCTGTGATATAACACTTTTCATTTAGGGTTTATTTTTGTGGTTGAATAGATCTAGCTCATTTGTGGAAAGGCAAAATCTTGATGATGAATAGTTTTCATCATTGGAAAGTAATCTTTTCTCTCTTTCTCACTCTCCTCTTTTTCTTTGTGTGCAGAAAGACATTGTGGATGTCAACACCATCTTTAAGGACCTGGGCATGTTGGTCCACCAGCAAGGAGAAACTCTAGGTAATGTGTTGTTTGATTTCAATTTTCCTGCCAATATGTACACTTTTCACCAGTTGAAGACATCAACTCTTCTTTTTGTATGGAGGATTTTTATGTGGATGCACTGAGGAAGGATAACATTGCTAGCACCAGCAGTGTCATTCTTCCATACTCTCAAGCTCTGCCAAAATCATATCTCTGGCAGGATATTACTGACCATATAAGGACATTTGAGAGAAAGGTTTCTGATTTCAGAGGAAGATATGAAACCTCAGCTAGCAGATGGGGAAAAGATTAAAGAGTCTGTACTTTTCACACAGCATTGACAAAAGCAGTTTTTAGACTTTTAACTGAAAGACATAGTCATAAGTTTCCAAACAGAAGTACCACATCTTAATCCTTTTGATAAAAGAAAATAAAGCAGGCTTGTGAGTTCCTGTACATTTTATTCTCAGACAGTTGCGATGAAAAGCATATCAAAGTTTCAGACAGAAGCAGAAAGCACTAAAGGCATGCTTGTCAGTAACTGACCTGTTCTGATATGTAACAAACTAATTTCTCGCTCAGAATCACTAGTCATCCTTCATGGGACCATTGATATGTGCAGAGGGGATTTTCTTTTTAAGATTGGAAAATGCGCACACGCACACAGAACACCAGGAATGTCAGTTGTCCTTTTTTCAGCTGATTTTCTCTTTTTTCCAATTGTTCCTCTTCCTTTTTTCAGCTGATTTCCTCTTTTTTTCCAATTGTTCCTCTTTCTTTTTTCAGCTGATTTCCTCTTTTTTTCCAATTGTTCCTCTTTCTTTTTTCAGCTGATTTCCTTTTTTTCCAATTGTTCCCCTTTCTTTTTTCAGCTGATTTCCTCTTTTTTTCCAATTGTTCCTCTTTCTTTTTTCAGCTGATTGCCTCTTTTTTCCAATTGTTCCTCTTTCTTTTTTCAGCTGATTTCCTCTTTTTTTCCAATTGTTCCTCTTTTCTTTTTTCAGCTGATTTCCTCTTTTTTTTTCCAATTGTTCCTCTTTCTTTTTTCAGCTGATTTCCTCTTTTTTTTCATATTGTTCCTCTTTCTTTTTCAGCTGATTTCCTCTTTTTTTTCCAATTGTTCCTCTTTCTTTTTTCAGCTGATTTCCTCTTTTTTCCAACTGTTCCTCTTTCTTTTTTCACCTGATTTCCTGTTTTTTGACGCTGGAAATATGGGGAGTTTGTATTATACTCCCTGTTTGGCTAGTATACTTACCATGTCAGACAATAGCATTCACGGCAGTTAGTCTGCTCTGCCAGGCCGAAGTTTTTGTGTGGCTAATGCAGTGATAAGACAGTCACGTGGTGCCCAACCCACTTCCGCCGTAGGGAGAAGCCAGTGTAAGTTCCCATACGTCATTCATCGAGGCCCTGCGCGCAAGGTAACCCCAGAACCTTGGCGCTAGCGGGGAAGGTAGGGCGGGCATTAGAGTCTGACATGGTAAGTATACTAGCCAAACAGGGAGTATAATACAAACTCCCCATTTTGGCGTCATATACTGTACCATGTCAGACAATAGCAGAATTCATAGTAAAAGGAGGAGGGCGAGTGCCCTAGTGGTTCCTGGGGTTACCCGATATGGATGCATTAGCCGCCACAAAGGATATCCCATTAGAACCATCAGCCCTGGTCATGCGGATGTCCCTCAATAAAATTTTATGAAGGGATTCTCCGAACGCCAGAAGGCTGCCTCAAGGAGGTGGCGATGGGAACAGAGTGCTGGAATGCTGCCGAGTGGCCAGCGCTCTGACCTCATGGGCCCGGGGGGAAGAGACGGGGAGATCCTCGGATGCCTGGGAATAGGCAGTTCTGACCGTCTTGGAGAGCCACCTAGAGACAGTGCAGCTGAGATGTCTTTCGTGTTACTGGGGTTGATGGAAATGAGAAGACGTCTTTGTGAAACGCGCCTGGGGCGCGAGCGTTCCAGTAGTGTGTTAGACATCGAGAAGGGCAAAGGGCTATGTCCGAAGAGGTGTCGCCCCTAGTGTATCCGCCAGCGGGCGGATGATGAGGTAAGGGGAGGGACTGCCGGGTTCCTGGTTCTTGGCTAGGAACTCGGGAAGGAACTTAAGAGAGACGGAGCCGTCTCTGTGGAAGGCAATGTCTCTGGGGTCCCCGCTAAGGGCATGGATCTCGCCTCGCCGTCTACGCGGAAGCGAGGGCGAGGAGGAAGGTAGTCTTCATAGACAGAAGGTCGAAAGGAATGAGGACAAAGGCTCAAAGGGGGGTTTTATTGAGGAACGTCAAGAACAGTGAAGAGGTCCCAAAGGGGAACACGTTAGGGGATTGGGCCTCACGAAGAGAAGCCCCTCTGGAGATCTCTCTGAGAAGGAAATCATTCTCAAAGGAAGGTCCGGCCATTTGGAGGATGGTCGTGCAGATGGCCGACCTGTAGCCCTGATGGAGCTAGCAGAGAGGTTAAGTTGGGACAGGAAATTCCTATTTGGATGTTGGTGGGGCGAATGTGAGGGACAGAATTGGCTTTGCACCATGAGACCCATTTCCTCCATCTGCAATCGTAAAGGGACTCCGTGCTAGCTCTGCGAGAGGACATGGCTAGGTCTCGGAGTTCCTGAGGCCCGGCGATGGAGAGGGTATTGAGGACGGAACGGGACCTGTCCGTTCGGGAGGGGGATTTGGATGTTCGCAGCCGGGCTGACACAGAAGCCAGGCGTGGAGGTGAAGAACCTGGGGATTGGCGTGAGGGAGGCCCGAACGGGGTTTGCCTGAGCATGTCCCACCTGGTGTTCAACTGGAGAGGGGGTTCGTGAGTGAGGGACTTGAGGTCCGGGAACCAGGACTGAGTGGGCCACCATGGGGCTATGAAAATGAGCCTGGGTCTCTCGAGTCTCGCCTTCCTGATCACCTTGTGGAGGATCGGGAAGGGAGGAATAGGCGTAAGCTATGAGGCCGGACCAGGGAAGGGACAGGGCGTCGATGGCGTAAGCCTGGGGGTCCGGGACCGGGGACACATACACTGGCAGACGATGGTTGAACCGTGTGGGCAAAGAGGTCGATCATTGGTCTGAACCAATGTTCCCACACGGTTGAAAGGGTAAGCAGCGGCTGAGGGTCCATTCCGTGTGGAGGACAGACTTGGATCGGCTGAGAGAGTCTGCCAGGATGTTGCGAGTCCTGCTATGTGTCTCGCGCGAAGGGTGACCCCCTGCGTGTGACACCAGCGGAGGAGGGCCTCTGTACGGAGGGAGAGGCCGATGGAGTGTGCCCCCCCCCCCCCCCTTTGTTGATGTAACAAGCTACCGAAGTGTTGTCCGTGAAAAGGAGAACAAATCGGTGGGCGATATGGACTGGAACTGGAGGAGGGCGAGTCTGACCGCCTCCAGTTCCAAGATGTTGATGTGAAGACGAGCAGTCAGAGGATCCAAACCCCCGAGGCGTGTACTGCTCTCCAGATGGGCCCCCCAGCCCGAATTGGAGGCGTCTGTGAAAGTTCCAGGGCCTGGGATGGGGGGAGATGGGAACTCCGGGGGCCAGGGTGGATGGGCTGAGCCACTCCTCCGTGGCCCAAACGAACCAAGGCCCTAGGGGGACGGGTTGGTTCCAGCTGTCGTTGGTCTGGGACCAACGACGGCGGAACTCCTCTGAAGCTGTCGCTTTGGAACTCTGCCTAGGGGAATGAGAGGAGACAGGGACTCCATCATCCTAGGAGGGAGGAAAGTGTCCTTGCCGAAGTGAGGGGAGAGAGGCGAAGGTGGAAATGAGATCCACTAGGCGAGCGGACCTCTCCGGGGTCGGGGAGACTACCATGGAGGTGGTGTCGAAGCTCATGCCAGGAAGGTGAATTGCTGACTGGGCGAGAGCTCGCATTTTGAGGGGTTGGTGACGAACCCCAGAGAGGAGCAAGATGAAGTAGCTTGGAGGTGTGGGATTGGGCTAGGGCCTGAGAGGGGGGCCAGGACGAGCCAGTCGTCGAGGTAGACAAGGAGGCGAATGTCCTCCTGTCTGGCAAGGGAGGCCATCTCCTTGACTACCTTCGTGAGAGGAAGGGAGCCAGGGAAGAGTCCGAATGGGAGGGCCTTGAATTGAAACACCCGGCCCCGCCAGACGAAACGAAGGTATCGTCTGTGGGACGGGTGGATGAGGATCTGGAAGTAAGCATCTTTGAGATCTATCGAGGGTGGCCCAGTCCAGATGGTGGGATGGAGTCCCTGATCTGGGCCGGGGTCTCCATCTTGATCTGGTTGTCCTGAGGAATCTGTTGAGAGGGGAAAGGTCGAGGATGGGCCTCCAGCCGCCCGAGGCCTTTGGGACTACAAAGAGGCAAGAGTAAAAACCCGGGGTTGGGATGTGGTTACCTCCGGTGATGGCGCCCTTCCGGAGAAAAGCTCCTCGATTTTCCAGGCGAAGGGCCTCCGCCTGGGCGGGAGGTGGGTCGCCGTGGAAGGAGGAGGGGAGGACAGGAGGGGAGGGCGTTTCGTGTGCCCAGGGTAGACGGAACCCATCCTGCAGAACAGAAACCACCCAGGGATTGAGACCCATGCGCCGCCACTGGTGGGCGTGCCGGGACAGACTGCCTGCCAGGGGGGCAGAGGGGCTGAGGTGTGTCTGGAAGACTGACATTTCCCGCCCCTCGGAAGGTGGGTCCGCTAGTCACCTTCCGGGGCCGGGCCTGTTGGCCGAACCGAAAATTCTGTTGGGGTTTTTTCGGTTTGGGCGTAGGGGGTTTGGCGGGCCTCGAGGGACGCTGCTTGGGGTAGGGCTGGGGTCTGGCTGTGGGTAGGGCCTGACGAAAGAATGGTCTAGAAGGGCGGTGCTGACGAGGGTTTGTGGTCGCAAAAGAAGCGGCCTGTTTGCGCTCCTCGACGGCATGGGAAATGACCGCAGAGGAATAGTCGCCGAAAAGCGACTGCTCCTGACCCGGAATGCAGCGTAAGGCCGCCTTGAGCGCTGGGGAGAGAGGGCCTGTGATAGCAGGGCGTCTCTCACTGCCAGAAGGCAGTTAAAGTGACTCTGGCTGCGCTGTCCGCCGCAGCCCCAAGGTGGTGCGCTATCTTGTTGACAAAGAAAAACGCATAAGCGGGTCATCAAACAGGCTGGGGCCATGCCTCAGTGTCGCCCGGGTCTGAAGACGCTGAGACAATGCCTCCCTCATTTGGCCAGAGTTCCTCCGCTCGCTGTAGGAACATGTCAATGAAGGCATGCCCCGCGGTGGTGTGCAGAATGCCAGCCCTGGCGATTCTGTCCCACTCTGTCAGGGTTTTGATAGAAAGAGAGGTGGATGTGGGAGGGGGGCGGTTGGAGTGAGCCTGAGGTCAGCCGGGGAAATGGCAATCTCCCTGGTGGCCGGATTGGCAGAAAAGAGAGAAAAGACATGAGGGGCCTGACGCGGGTCCTTGAGGAATACTCCTACTGGGCCGCGTTGGGGGCTGATAAGAAGTCAGTCCCCGGTGGGGGAACGGCATGTGCACCCCTGGCGAGCGAGGCCGATCTGCCCAACAAAGGAGTGATGGTCTGGGGGGCGGCTATCCTTGGCCGTGATCGCTGGGTAGGGGTGACCCAGTGAAACGGGAAAGGGCGAAGATGTTGTTAGAGGGAGGGGATTCCCTAACAACAAGATCAGGGCGCCAGCTCTCCAAAATGGAAAGGTCCCCAGACTGGGGGAGGAAATCCTCAAACCCCTCCTCCAATTGTGGGTCAGTCTGATCGTGAAGGGGAAGTTCAGTCCACCTTCGGAAGGCCATGTGAGGGGTGCGTGGGGTCGTGAACTCGTTGGGAAGAGGGTGGAGAAAACGAGGACGACTCCCCGGTGGTTCCGTAATCGGCGTGAAAACTAGGGGACTGCGATCGGACAGCGCCCGAGAGGAATGGGGCCCCAGGTCGATCCAGCTCTGGGAGGCAGGATGCCACATGAGGCCAAAGATGGAGTCAGGGGGAAGAGTCAGAGCTAAGCCACTGATTCCTCTCGGGGGAATAAGAACCACCGGTCCCCGGGGAGAAAGGAGGGCTGTGGAGGCCCAGAGGCAGAGTCTCCTCGGGGCCCGGGTAACCTTGCGCACCCGGGAGAGCACTGCCTCCTGCATCTCCCGGGTGGGGTCCGCACCGGCCCCTTGCGTGGCAGAGGGGGTCGGGGAGTGTTACGATCGCCGAGCCTCCTGGCCGTGTGGTAGCGGACGGGGATGGCTGAGACGACGCGTAAGACTCAAGGGACGAGGGGTTACCCCTGGCCCCGCTGGTCGATCCTCCCCCCTGAGGAACGGGACCGCGGACGTTGCCAATAGGGGAGCGGAAGAAGTCGGCTCCCCAACAGTCCTGTACCCCTAGGGGAGATTGAGACGATCGATCGGGGTTGGTTCGACGTCGGGGGTGAGGTCGCAGATCCGAGCTACTCGATGCCTGCGTACCGACCGGATTGTGGTCATTGGGGGCTTCCACCGAAGACTGGCCACATTCCCTCCCACGGAGTGTTGACGCTCCTCGTGTCCGGGTCGTGCTGAACCCGGACCCGGTTGGGGAGAGCGTCCTGAGACTGTGTGACGTTAGTGGAGGTGCTAGCGTCACAAGTCTCGATAGATCGGGTGACGTGCGGTGATTCCGTCCGCGAGTCGCCACCCGTGCCGGTCCGGGTATCGGCAAGGGTCCCCTGGGGCCGATGATCGCCGGACGCGGCATGATGGGAGAGGGTCTCCTTACGCGGTCGAAGTCGAACAGGCGAACCAGTCGGGAACGGGAAGATTTAAGAAACGGGAAGGTCCTTTCATGGGAGCCTTGCCCTTGGAGGATTTGGGCTTGGGGAAGGAAGCAAATGAAAAACAGTCGGCAATGACTGCCGATTGTTCATCCGACTGGGACTGACTGTTGGACTTCGATCGCGACGATGTGTATCCGCCGGTCGGGTAGAGGGGGATCGGAATGATGGTCGCGCGTCCCCTGCACGGAACCCTCCTCTACACCGACCGTTACGCTCATCGTGTGCGTGAGCGTGTTTGTCCGTGGAATCGACACACGGCCCCTCCGGTGGTAGAGAGCGACTGACGAAGAGTGGAGCGCCTCGAGCGTTAGTGTCCTTCACCATGTTGGGCACTGGTGGTGGGGAACAAACACGGAACGCACGATCGCAAAGGGGAGACAAAAGAGGTGATTTGAGGGATATAAAAGGGCTCAACCAACCTCGTGAGAGACACTGAAATTGTATTAAATGCAACGAGAAGTCAGTGAGAGATCGAGGCAGGTCGATCGTAAGTGACGCGGTTTTGGCCGGGCGAAAACAAAATGGCGGAACGACCGGCGAAGAAATGGAAGCCGAGTGGACGGACGTGAAAGTTAGGCGAATCGGGAGTCCAAATGGAAGGAGAAGGGACCGAGATTCGTTGAACAAGGGGCCGTTTTAAAAACCAAAACTGAGGGAGAAAGGGCGAAACCGGCGATGGAGTTCCGACTTTCGAAGATCGAAAAGAGCGGAATGCAAAGTCGCGAGTGCCGAGACAAGGGACAAGACGAGGATGGCGTGGTTAAACAAATGAATAAAGCACACCAAACCAAAAAGCCCCACCGGTTCAAGAATGAAAGGGTGAAGCGCGCAAGCCACAACTAAATAAGCAAAGAAGCAAACACAAGGCTATCTAAACACAACGGCAAAGAGAAGGCGAGACAGAGGCACAAGACTTATCTTGCTTGACGGCAGGCCGAGAGAGAATGACGTATGGAGATCTTACACTGGCTTCTCCCTACGGCGGAAGTGGGTTGGGCACCACGTGACTGTCTTATCACTGCATTAGCCACACAAAACTTCGGCCTGGCAGAGCAGACTAACTGCCGTGAATGCTATTGTTGACATGGTACAGTATATGACGCCAACTTAAAATTGCCACCCCACTTCCTGATTTTTTTTTTCCTTTGATGATATAAAGTCTGAGTGAGAACTTATGAAAATTATTTGAACACATCAAATATGTTATTTTGCAGTGTCATGCAGGTACTCAAGGCACTGCCTGTTGTGTTTTCCCACTATCCATGACATCTTCCACTCCTCACTATCGCAGTCATAATTCCTCTCTCTTTTTTATCTTCAGGAAGTTGGCATACTTGGACAGTATATACTGAGTGTGCATTGATTGAAGCAAAGGAATATCTGCACACAGTGGAAATTAGAAAATGAAAGTGAACATTGAAGAGGTGGGTGGGGATGTGTTGTTGCAGACAGCATAGAAGCCAACATTGACGATGCCCAGATGTCTGTTCAAGAGGGAACGACACAGCTCAGCAAAGCCAGGGAATATCAGGTGAGTTCTTTCCCAGTATCCTTGGTGCCTTCTTTATTTGTCTCTTTGCAAAGAAGGCTTTTTCTTTCACAATAAAAAGGGGTACAGCTGGTTTTCATTGCGAACATTTCCCACATGCATGCTTATTCTTTTTCAGTGGCTGTAAAACCTCAGTAGTATACATTCATTGATGCCTTTGTTACAAACAATCTGTTGATTACTTATTTTTGTTCATTGATGCCGGTTTTAGGGTTGATGTTTCACTTACGTTTTTTTTTATTGTTATTTTTTTGTTGTTGTTGTTTTCTTTCTTTTTCACCACGTGTTTTGTTTGACTGGAAAGTTCTGGAGTTTCAGCACCATGCAGTTTGAGCAAGTGTTGCTTGTTTGAAAAATCTGGTTTATTGTGTATGGAATTAATGTTGATGTGACAAACAGCTCTGATTAGCCTCAAATGGTGGGCTGGGCTACAGTGGGATTGAAATTTATCTCCTAACAAAGACTAACAAAGACTGCCCCTTTAAAGACTCTCACCCCATGAAACTTACCTCTAACAAAGACTTTCTCCCTTTCAAAAATGGATTTGTTAAAGTTTCATTGAGGCCTTGATGGAGAGATTGGCTTACAAGATATTACATGTGTGGACCACTACACACATAGTAAAATACCTTGCTGAAACTGACAGAAGAGTTTGTTTACTTTCTGCTTTTTTTTCTAGAATCTGTCTTTGCGCATATGTATAATGTTTCTTTGTGTACCTGTGGTGGTTTGTGTATGTGATCTGTTGTCTAAATTCTATGTGTAATTTGTTTTGCTTGAAAAAAAAAGAAAAGCCTGATGCTAATGGTTCAAAGTTTCTAAAGTATGATTCTGTGGTGAGTGTGTGATCTTGCATCTGCATCTTGACCTCTTTTGTTACAGTCCAGGGCCTAAACGCCAGAAAGTGCTGTCTGTCTTGATCATTGTGCTCAAAGTTTTGGCCATGATTACTGTCATCATGGCCATTTCTGTTGTCCAAAGTCTTAAAGAACAATGTTTAGCTGCATGAGTCTTCCTGCACGCATGCTCTGACTTTGCTGCAAGTAGGTCTGATTTTCTTTTGAATTTTTTTCCTGTTTGGTAGCTTTCGCTTTGGGGTTTTTGGGTGTGGTTTTGTTTTTGTTGTTGATTAGCTGTTTCTTGTTGTTTTGTTCCTACTTATTTTACTGTCTGTGTCTATGATTCAGTTTGGTGCTGTAAATGATTAAAATCCTCTCCCTTAGTAACTAACTGAATTTCAGTGTTGTAAAGCACTCCCATATTTCAGCTGCACCTGCCAGATTTGCTCACACACACACACAAAATCAGAAAAGACAGTAGCCACAAATGATTGATCAGCAGCAAGAAAATAGCTGTGAAAACTAATAGATCAGGAGAGCATCTCAAAACATTGTAAGCAAAACCTGTGTATTCTTATCTAGGACGGGGAAAAGCACAGGTTGTGTATACATCTCATGATAGAACCGTCTACATCCTGTGGAACCAGTGATGTTTACAGCAGTATTTTGACAAGAAGATGCCTGTAATAAGACTGAAAATAGGTTTTAAATTGGATTGGGATGTTTTTGTGAGGAAAACAAACCATGTCCTTTACAAATGGCAGACACCAAAGGTCTGTTCAGGAACAGTATTGGTGTAAATTCCACAGAAAAAGCAGATTATTGCAAAATATAACTATTGATGAATAATAGAGGTGTTTTTACAGGAATTTTTGCATAGAAACTTGTTTTTTTTCTTTTTGAGGAGCTCGACATTGACAAAGCCAACTTGAGTTAAAATTCTCCATCAGTTGCTGACTTTAGAAGTTGGTGACAAAGCCACATTCATTAAAATGTGAAAGTGTACCAGATTAAGAAAAGTCGTCAAACTTCAAAGTTAAATCCTCATTGTCTGAAAAATCTATGAGCAGGCCAAAATTATTTGGTGGAGCAGTGGCCATGTTGGGAGTTGAGCGTAAGATATTGTCTTACCACCAGAAAATAGAGTAGTGCATAAGATATTGTCTTATCACCAGAAAATAGAGTAGTGCATAAGATATTGTCTTATCACCAGAAAATAGAGTGTTTAAAGTGTGTACATGGGTTGATGATTTGAAAGAAATTTGTTTTGTCATTTTCACCATTAGATGTGGGTTATTTCTTTTTTCATTTTTATCCCCAAAACTTCAGTCTTTTGAACTCAGCTTTCACATATGTTTACCCTCTGTGTTATCCATTAAGGCAAGCATTAGTCTCTCACAGAATGATACGGTAAATATAAACATGAGCTCAAATGTGCATGTACTTAACATCCTGGCTTGTTAAACCATACACACACACACACACACACACACACACACATGCACGCACACATTTTCTAACCCGTATAATGTATTCATATACACTTCATTTAAAGATGATGATGTGTGAGTGAGTGTGTGTAGTCTGTGCACACGCACATGTGTGTGTGTGTGTAGTTATTGTTGTTCTTAGTGGTCTTTTTTGTGTGTGTGTGTGCTTGTCTGTTATTGTTTGGTTTGTAATTTATCTTCTGAGCATTCATTCGCCACAAAACAATCAAAGGTTTCTGGCAGTCACACACACACACATACTTACACACACACACACACACACAACACACACACATGCACGTGCCGCACATCTGCGCACACACACAACATACACACATGCACGCACACTCTACACACACGTACATGTGTACCAGCATCACACCCAAGTGCACACACGTGTGCATGCGCACATAACACACACATGCGTTTGCACATACACGTACAAACATGAACGTGCATATGCATACGCATACGCACATATACACCCACATACAAAGGCACACACACATACACCATATATGTACACATACATATGCAGATATGTGCATATGCTCACACAAGCCCACATATCACACACACACATGCACATGCACTTCTGGACACGCACATACATGCACACCCATGTGCAAAACTTCGCACACATACACAAGCGCACATGCATGCAAGCGCACACACACACTCATGCATACACATAAGCACACATCATGCACACATATGCACTGGCACACACACAGGCATGTACCCACACTTTTCCACACACACACGTGTGCACTTGCTACACACACAATGATGAAAATGGCACAACCGATGTTAGGTAGGTACTCAAGGTCTGACCAGCATATTGGGCTTATGTGTAGGTCAGACATCTGCTAAATCGTAGCCATGAGACCCTCTTCTTAAATTCTCTCATCTTTGTTATCAATTCATGTATCTATCAGCTTTAAATCAGCGCAGTGTGGTCTCAAAACTTAGCGGATATGGTGTAGCGTATATGGACTAGTCCGCACGCAGTGACGCCTCCTTGATGAAACTGAAACTCATTTGAAGAGCTTCAGTCAAGCAGAAAGAGGGGGTTGTTTATCAGATTCAAACATCAGACCTAAAGTTTTTGAGTCCATCATACAAAAAGGTCTTCATGGTAAGAATTTAACAGATACAAAATCAGGGAATTCTCATTCTCCTCTTTCTGCCCTCCAGCTGCCTCCCAAAGAAAGCTACAACATGGAGGCATGTTCTGTTTCACCAGTGACCAGTGAACAAACTGTCGGATAATACAAATATTGACAATGTTGTTTGGGGGTTTTACGTGCACTACAGTAGGCTCCTTTTTGTCCCATCCCAGGGCATTAGCTCCAGTGCCAGAGCCATTCTCACTTGTCCCATCCCAGGGCATTGCTCCAGTGCCAGAGCCTTTCTCACTAGTCCCATCCCAGGGCATTCTCACTAGTCCATCCCAGGGCATAGCTCCAGTGCCAGAGCCTTTCTCACTAGTCCCATCCAGGGCATAGCTCCAGTGCCCGAGCCTTTCTCACTAGTCCAATCCCAGGGCATAGCTCCAGTGCCAGAGCCTTTCTCACTAGTCCCATCCCAGGGCATTCTCGCTAGTCCCATCCCAGGGCATTCTCACTAGTCCCATCCCAGGGCATAGCTCCAGTGCCAGAGCCTTTCTCACTAGTCCCATCCCAGGGCATAGCTCCAGTGCCAGAGCCTTTCTCACTAGTCCCATCCCAGGGCATTTCACTAGTCCCATCTAGTGATGGCAGTCCACAGGGAGATTAACAGTGTAGGCCATCATCAGGTTCACCTGAATGGTGGACACCTGGCGCTGTTGCCGAGTCACAAGTTGTTCTGTTCCTGTACTGAGAGAAACAATTGCAGGTGATGTGTTGAGCCCCTATGATGATGATAATTGCCTTGTTATTGAGCCAACTGATGATGATAATTGCCTTGTTATTGAGCCAGATGATGATGATAATTGCCTTGTTATTGAGCCACACTTTGTGATACCACACCTGCTTAGGTTTACAATGTTTTTCCTCAGTTTCTGTGATAATGTAATGTGATCAAAATGGCAGTCTTTGTGTTTGCATTATGTGTGCTGCCCTGATCATTTGAATTCATTGAGGGTTAAATTGCTGACGCAGTCAGGCTGTGCCTATGTTCCCTGCACGAGCTCATCCAGAGATTTTCAGCAGTGCAAAGATGGCATTTGAGTGAAACACATGCCCTTGAGACTTAGGGCAGTCCATGGGTCAGATGAAAGTCTTGACGACAGTGACTAAAATCATTCATCAGAGACAAAAGTTTTAGAGAGTCTTAGGAAATTGCATGAAAAATTATCCAGTGTTGTGAATATCTGTGTATTTGTGGTGGTGGTGGTGCATGAATTAATCATGTTTTCTCCATGTGGTTAAAAAAAAAGTCCTGGAGAAAAGATCACTACTACATCTCTCCAGCAACAGTCCCAGTGATTCTGGTGACACAGTTCTGCCAACCCTTTGGCTTTCTGCAGATTGTGTTTGAATGACTGCTCTTTGGATCGCTATTCCACTTACACCGGAAAGTCATTCCTATGGAAAGAGCTGTATTTAGCTAAGCTATTTCATTTGTTCAAACTGATTTGTATCTGTGTAGCTGATGTCTGTGTAACCAGTGAATGCAAGAGTTTTTTACACACACACACACACACACACACACACACACACACCACACACACACACACACACAGATAGAGAGAGAAAAAATAAAGACATTGTGTAGAATGAACTCATGTATACATGTTGTGGAAAATGATACGTACAGCTTCAGGGGGTCACAGTGGCAAGTCACCAACAAACATAGACTATAGAGAATAGAAAACCAGATGGTATCATACTATGGCAATGTGTTCTCCAGTGAGGAAAACAGCCTGAATTTCACACAGAGAAATGTGTTTTGAGGAAAGGTTATATCATGTTAAAAATAAGCAATGCACCACGTGACAATCCATCAATACATTAACCAATTGCTTTGGTAGGTATTAGAAGATTGGTCAGCTCAGTAGAAAAGAAATTTTTCTTACAACTTCTGCTTTTTATCACTTATTTTACTTTAGCTTGATTTGCACAATATGTGTGTGTGTGTGTGTGTGTGAATTTGTGTTTATTTTGCATGCGGCTCAGTAGATGACATTCAGCTGTCAGTTTTTCATTTGCACAGAAAAAGCAGCTTTGTTGTGTTTGATTGTTTTGTTACTCTAGTTTGCATTTTGTATGCTATATAGTATTAGAAAATACAAGAACAACAAAAATTATATGTACTTTTTTTGTGATGATCAGAGGACACACCCATTCCCCTGTCCCCCCCCCCCCCCCCCCCCCCCCCCCCCCCCCCCCCCCCCCCCCCCCCCCCATGCCCCCTTCAAGAAGAGGAGAGAGAGAAAGAGAGAATGTTGAAAATTCCACCAAACAAACACTATTTGCATTTTTGGATGAATTTGGCTTGTGTGCAGCAAAAGTCACGCCGCAAGATGTGCATCCTGATTATAATCATCCTGGTGGTAATAGGCATTTCTGGCACTGGTCATCTGGGCGCACACGCGATAATTCCAGTCACCGTGGCATCTGTCCACCACAGGCAACCCGCCAGCCGAATCGGCGGGAGCAGACCACACTTTCCGCAGCAGTGTGTGACAGGAAGATTGTGGTGTGACTTTCACAGCAGCTGACAGCGAAGGGATTTTCCTCACGGGAACTCGCATGGTTGGGAGAGATCAGTTCAGACACTGGTCATCCAGTGTTGATGATGGCTCGTGATGACACTGAAATGGTTCACTTCTCATACTTCTGTTCATTTTGCTCTGCGGATTTCCACTACTGTTTTTTTGTTTTGTTTTGTTTTTTGGTTTTTTTTTTATATTTAGAGACACTATTCTCGAGAACTTGCTTTGTTGGTGTAAAAAATGTGTCAAGGATATGGAAACCAGTAGGTGGTTGAAATGATCCCTTCCGTAGGCATTTGGTTCATGACTGCTCCTCAGAGGTGCTAGTACACCTTCACACTAGAGTTGTTTAGGCGCAGCTGAGGAGAGAAGGAGGTGGAAAGATGTCTTGTTTTGTTGGGTGTTAAAAATGTGTTTAGGGTATGTAAAGCAGTAGGCAGTTGAAATAATCACTTCCGTAAATGCTTGTCCATGACTGCTCCTGAGAGGGGTATTTTACCAAAACACTAAAGTTGTTTGGGGGATGGCTGAGGAGGGAAGGAGGGGGAAAATACTTGGACATCGATGGAAGTAATTAGAATTGACTTAGCCCCCCCCCACCCCTTCCTGCTCCCCTGCTGCGTCCTTCTTCCTCCTCCCTCCATGGCAATATTGTCAATGTGTCTGGACCATGGGACCTAACCCCTTGGAACGTGTTTCAGTGATTTGTACCAGTTGTTCCTCCTTTCCACTGTGGGCCGTTCAGAACAAAGGTCGTACGTGCATGTCATTAACACAGACCTAGCCTTGTATATTTTTATGACAAATAATGGGTTCTGTGTTAGTATAGACAAGATGTATATAAGTGTGCTATTTCTGACTTTATAGGTGGCTAGTGAAAGGAATGACTGTAGCATTGACGGTGTGTGTGAATGCATTGCAGTAAAATTGACCGATTTATTGTTAGACAAAATTTGTAAAAATTGACAAAAGATATACTTCCCACCTCAGCTGTGGTACAAGGTTAAAGCTCTATGTCAGATGTATTGGATATGGATGTCTGGATATAGAAAAATCGGTGGTAGAGGTTGTTTTTTTTTTTTGGTCGTTTTGTTTTAGGATATTCTGCCAAACACAGAATGCCTTCTGAAGACCTGCTGAAAAGTGACATGCACCTTAAGTGCACAAAACTGTGGACAGATCAGATTGCAGGGAGAGACAAGAAGCCAAGCTGTCTTATTTACCTACACATTTTTTTTCCTGATTGTAGCAATGAAAAGTGCATTGCACAATTACTATTGTCATTAGTGGTTGTTGCAGTCATGGGTTGAAATGAAAAAAAACAAAAAAGGGACTGGCGGAAATGATTACTGAAAAACAAAATCCTATGTAAAACTGCTCTGTGAATGAAGTTGGTGATGAGTTCCACTTTTTTTCTGATTCGTCCCACAGATCACCTGTGTTCAGTCTTTACTCAGGCACTGCTTCAAAAAGAAGTTTATTATTTAAGTTAACTGAGGTTATGAAGCTGAGCAAAACAGCAAAAATATCTTATTCTTCTTATTAGTGTTGCTTTGGTCTTGAAAATCACTGGACTATTTATCTAGAAAGTTTCTTATTCTTCTTATTAGTGTTGCTTTGGTCTTTAAAATCACTGACTATTCATCTAATTTGAAAGACGTAAAGTTTACCATTTTGTTTGTAATCACAAACAGTCCTGTCTCAAACCCTCTTTTATCCCTTCCCTACATTCTCCCCAATGCTCAAAACGTGTTGAAGAAGCATGAAATGTGTGGACTGAAGCAGTTTATTGTCAGTCCATCATGGAGCTTGACTACCGCATCACTGGCCTCTTGTAAACAAGAACAGCTGGCTCTATATGTAGGTTACAGGGATCAGGAAGGTAGCAGAAGTAGGTTACTAAAACCAAATAACTGCCTTTCTTCTTTGTGTAGAAAAGACACACTTGTGCAGTCAGTTCCACCATCTCCAAAATACCAGAAACAAACAAAAGATGCTGATTTGGAGGAAGCAATACTGGCTGGCACTGGCTGTATGTGCGCAGTTTCATTTGTTGTTCAGTCCAGACAGAGTTCCCATCAAGTTGCTCACATTCAACGATTCAGCGCAAACAGGGTTCACACTCTACTGTAGACATCAGGAAAAAACGTTTGGATGTTGTGTGATTGGAGCTGGAAAAAAAAGATGAGTCTGCCTCATAGTCTACTTTCACAAGAAGGTACACATGTTGATGCACACACCCTGGGTTACATACATTTACAGATTGAAGGTTATCTCAGAAGGAACAAGGAGAGGCAGATACACCATTCTGGCAGGAGCCTTTCAAAATGCTCTTTTACACACACTCACACATACACATGCACGTACACACACACACACAAACACACACACACACACACACACACACACATACCACACACACACACACACACACACACACACACACATATAAACTCACACACATATATATACACACATACACACACTCATGATGCACATATGCATGTGCATCTTCTTAAACTCGCGTATTTTTTGTGCAATCAGACAATTGTCTGTTCATCTACATATGAAGTAGAGCAATGTTAGGAAGTCAGGGCTGGGGTAGGGGAAGGTTATTGCTTTCGTCAGTGTTGTCTCCCTCAGCCATTTGGACTTCATTTTAACACATGATTTGCATTCTTTCTTGTAGGATCTGGAAGAAAGTCAGGGGTTTGTTTACTGGAACCATTGTTAAGAACGGAGCTGCGAAAGGCTGTGCTTATGGTGCAGTGTGCTACAATTCTGTTGACCATGCTTATTGCTGCAACACTGCTGGTTGAAATGCTAGGCCTAAGAACTGATCACTTTAGAGACTTCACTTTTACCCTGCACACTTATTTTGTCAAAAAATGGACAAGTTCAGTGAAAAGAAGGGGGGGGGGGGGAAGATAGAAGAAAAATTGCCATAGACTATCTTTAGAATCGGTTTCTTTGTAAGCTATTTTGATTTTTGGCATGTTAGGTCAAAAAAACTTGATAACTAGCAGAATTTCCATATTCTTAATCTGCCATCATCTCAAATACAAAATGAAAGGGACTGAAAATGCTTCTGTGATATTGAGAGCTACTCATAAATTTGGAAAGCTACTCTTCAAATGTCGAAAGGCTACGCTTTGTATTTTGAGGCCTTGGCAGCACTGGGTGAAAAAACAGATGATGGTTTGTAAGCTAAGTGTAGTACTGTTGTGGTCTTTGGTGTTTCTGACCCAGTTTGTAAGCAAAGTATAGTACTGTTGTGGTCTTTGGTGTTTCTGACCCGGTTTGTAAGGTAATACTGTTGTGGTCTTTGGTGTTTCTGACCCGATTTTATTAGTAGCTTTTCTGAATCAGACATCAGTAGTCCTTCTCAACATCAAATGACTGTATTTTAGAATTAGGTATTATATTTAGTTGCTTTGTGTATTGTACAGCAGGTATATGTTTGAACATCTGTAAATTTATAATCATGTGTAAGATTGTAATTATTTGTTTCTGGCATTTATTTTTGTAGATCTTAGTATATATATGAGGCATGTGTGTTTGTGGTTCTATCAGGTGAAATATGTGTGTGTTTGTATCTCTGTGTGTGTGTGTGTTTGTGTCTCTGTATGTGTGTGTGTGTGTGTGTGTGTATGAGACACTGCCTCTGTGTGTTTGTGTATGTGTATGTCACACTGCCTCTGTGTGTGTGTTTGTGTCCTGCTGCCTCTGGTGTGTGTTTGTGTCCCCTCTGCCTTGTTATCATCATTGTTTCCCTGAGCCTTAATCTTTGACTCGGTTTCCCTTCTGAGCAGCATTTCTACGTTTTGATCAATGTGTAATAAATAGTCTGTGATTTACTAATTCATAGTTGCATTGTTTCTGTGCTCACGGAAGATGTTGCCTGAAAGAAACAGGCTTCCCAAAACTTCTCTGACCCATGATTAGTCTGTATGCTTGCTAGCATGAACATTTCTTTCTGTCTCTCTCTCTCTCTCTCTCTCTCTCTCTCTCTCTCTCTCTCTTTCTTTCAGTTTCTGTCTTTCTTCTCTCTTACTCTGTCCTTCACCCCACACACATGCATGCACACAAACAGATGTGTATACATGCACACACACACACATACACACAGTGCCAAGTGTCGTAAATCCTTTCACCATTTAAGAGCAGAAGATGAGCACTTGTTACCAATATCACATGTAAAAATGAATCAAAAGAACGGTGTACAAAGCTGACTGCTTTTTGGATTTCATCCTGTCATTGACTTACTTTAAGTACCAAATCAAACTTTTTCTTTTCATCTTTTTGTTTTGAGGTGGCTGAAAAGACCTCCAGATCAAATCCATAGCTGATGAGAATTATAGCAATAGACTCTGTAATGGTGTTTGTAGATGGTAATAATCTGCTGTGTTTTCTATCAGGTTTGCTTTTGTGGAGTGGTATGTGGTGTGTGTGTGTGTGTGTGTGTGTGTGTGTGTGTGTGTGTGTGAAGTTGGGAGTTGTAGTTCCTCTCTTTTGTTATTTTTAATGGAAGACATGTTTTGATCGATTTCTTCAGCATCACATCTCACGAACATGCATGTTTTTCTTGTCTTTCTTGATAAAAAGTTGAAAGTTATTATGCAAGGATGCATCCATGAATGCATGCACCTACACAGACACAGACATTTATACATGTATTTGTATACATACATACACATATTTGAAGATGCAGTTGCATTTTTTACACACACACAACACACACACACACACACACACAGACACGCATTCCACACTTACTAATTCAAGACTTTTTAAATGTGTGACAGATTTAGATCATGTCCAAACTGTGCAATAGATCTTTTTCTGTTTCCAGTCTGTGCAATAGTTTATGTCTGTTTCCAAACTGTGCAATATATTCTTCTTGTTTCCAAAAACTCTACATTAAAAAAATGTTGTGAAGCTGATGTAATGATGTGTGATGATTATGGTTCTTCCACTTTGACACCCAGCATTACATGTATAAGTTATCTTAAACATTTCAGATAGTTTGTTATTAAGTACACTGATTAATGTGATATTCTTTAGCAAAGGAGTTAAATGGTTTCCGTTGACATCTAGCTTGTTATGAATTGATCATTCCATTTTACTTTTCTTGAACTTTTACATTTCTATTGGTTGGAAATTTTGTACCACTGCAGAATCTTGCATTTGTGCTGAACAAATTCATGTTGACATTTAAATGATTATATTTACTGCTTCTGGAGGATTTCAATGTGATAATTTTCCATTCCCAATGTGATTTTTTTTTTTCAAAACTTATGGAAGTGGTGTTTAAGCAAATTTCTTTCACTGTTTAGTTAGGCACGAGTTGCATTTATGTTTAATTGGAGAGAAAAAAAGGAGAAAAGGTGTTGAGAAAATAGATTTCTGAGAGAAAGATTGCATGTATGTGGGTATACAGTATTTGAACAAAACCAATAAAATTTGACAGATACTGAATCATGGTGTAGCAGTAAATTCAGTCAGTACAATTTTGCTGCCCAGTAGTTTTTCCTTGCATTATGTTTCAGAACTTGTCACAATGTGAAATACCCCATGTGGCATTCACATTGTCAGTCATAATGTTTTATGGCTTATAAAATCTGTGTATGTCTTTTTCTGTTCAGTCATCTATGAATGTCTTTTCTGTTCAGTCAAAGTGGGTTGTATGAATATGTATTATACCAAAACCCTGTCATAATGAAGCAGTTATACCAAAAGCCTCTTGTTCTAGTCATTTATAATCAAAGGTTGTTGTTCTGAAGTCATTTATACCAAACCTGTTATTCTGAAGTCTTTTTATATAAAAAGCCTGTTGTAATGAAGTTGGTTATCTCAAAAGTCAATTATACTTCTGTATTTCCAAACGTTTTTTTGTACTGAAGTTGATAATGCCAAAAGTGTTGTACTGAAGTTTTTTTATACTAAAAGTCTGTGATGTAGTTGAATCCAATGCCTGCTGGTTATACTGAAACACCTGTTATAACAAATAATGTTCGTGGCTAAAGCCTTTTTTGCGTCGAAAGCTGTGATTGGATGAAAATGATTTTTCAACATTGCCCTGTATTTAGATACAGTCAATTTGAACTGCCACTTCCTTTTTTCATTCAGTCTGTTTGTCCACAAACTTTTGTTTTGTCTTCCTGCAAACTAGCCCTGATGCTTTTTAACAAACTATTCCCCCCATGTTTTTTTTATATTACAGGGCTTAGAGCGAGCATTTTTACAATGTCTGGTTTTTTTTTTAGATCTACTCTTTGGCTTGTCTTTTTTTCATCTGGATAGTCTTGTTCTTTGTTCCTGGCCGTGTTTTATACAGACAGAGTGATCTACAGTTTGACCATCTGTCACAGGGACCACCACAGTTCCCCAGAGCTTGTCTCTGCACCTGGCCAGGTTCATCCCTTAAAAGGGATCAGATTGGGAGGATATAGGATGGAGACCATGGGCCTGTGCCATACAGACATGTTTTTAGTCATTGCTGGATATCTGTTCACTTTGGGTTGTCTGATGTGCCTAACAAATTATTCATCATCATGTCTTTTTGTTTGTTTTAATGAAACCCTCTGCAAGGCCCACAGGCTAGTGCACAGACTTTCATTCCCAAAGGGTCTGATAGATTACATTCAAAGCTGTGCCTGCTTGTTCAAATCTCCAAGGTCATCATGTGTTGATGAGGTAAACCACAAATACAGATCAAATGAAAATGTTTAAGATCATGTTATTCATGCCCACATTTGGTGGATTATGTAACGTAGTACCTTTGACTTGCACTAGCTTTGAAAAAAAAAATGATAGGATTAACACGGCCATATCCTTGCTTATTGAAAAAAGAAAAGATAGGATTAACACAACCATATCCATGCTTATGTTTAAAAACAAATGATTAGGATTACATGGCATATCCATGCTTATTGAAAAACAAAATGATAGGATTAACATGGCCATATCCATGCTTATGTTTAAAAACAAAATGATAGGATTAATACGGCCATATCCATGCTTATGTTTAAAAACAAAATGATAGGATTAACACGGCATATCCATGCTTAATGAAAACAAAATGACAGGATTAACGGCCATATCCATACTTATGAAAAGAATGCATGTTCACAGGAACATATTGAAGAAGGAAAGTGATTATGGTGATAATGGTGCTAAAAGGCTGCAAGGCAGGGGCCCCAACTATCGTAGGTTAGTTGGTGATCAGATCGAATGTTCCAGTGTAAGGATGAGAAATGTTCAGTTGTGCTTGTCAAGGTTCTTAGTGCTGGGCAGTTTGATCCTCAGATTGTGCACAGAGAGGAAGCACCATTCCACTGGCTGGTGTAAAACATGACAGTGAAGCTGTGCAGAGCAGGATGTTTATTTTTAGGGGTTTCTTTTTTTTATCCTTTTCTTTCTCTTTGAACATTGTTCTTATTTTGCCTTCACTGTGGGTTGGTTTGTGAAAAAATGTGTATAACAGACAGAGTGGGTTAAAATGTCTCCACATACTGATGACAAGAATCTCGGTGTTTTACCTCATTTGTTCTCTTTAGTGCGCTCACTGTGATGTAAAATGTACATTTTGCGTCATTTAGAGCAGCTGCTCTAGGGTAAACAGAAAGGAATTTGTGTGTGTGTGTTTTAACTATTGTTAGTATATTTTTTAATTGGCTGAATTTTTTGGCAGTAAATGAAGTCAAGTCCGTTATGTTAGTTGTTGGGTTCTTCGTCATACCTGGCCAAGTTGGTGAATGCCAGTTCTCCATTCTTGTTCAGAGCTGCTTCACTATACTACATTTTCTGTTTAATTTTTTATAAACTATTGCCTAAACTATTCAAATGTTTCGCTACCTTGTGGCTTTTGAAAAATGTTTAGTTTAATGTACTGGTTCTAGATGTGCTCTCACAGATCTTTTTCAGTGTGATCAGCTGTATTGTTTAGATTCTGATTCAGACATAAGCTCCACACACACACACACAATGATTTAATCATACTGCTGTGGGAAAAGTGGGTTTAAGTGCAGCCAAAAAGAATGATGGGGAGTCAGCACATGGTGGACAGAAAAAGGGAGCTTGTTCCAGATTACATGACCTAATTCAAAAGCATGCTACCCTGGTGTTTTGTTTGCTTGCTTTTAAAAATGTGGTCGGAGTGTGGTGAGAAATGATGAAAACCATGAAGGGGGAAAATCAGGGAGTGAATATATGCAGAGATAAA